>JAWKAU010000538.1:0-60000 GCA_033398695.1 Orobanche coerulescens | reverse complement strand
CAGAGAAGAGGAGGAAAGCAGAGGAATTCAAGGGCGAAGGCGGAAGTCAAGAACGGAGGAATCCGAGCTTCATCTGCGTTTGAATTTTATGCTTTCGTTTATTTACTTTGTATTGTCGGTTTTTAGTATGTCGGGCTAAAGCCCTTATCTAGGGTTTTGATGAAACCTTTATTTTGACGAATTGATTGAGGTTATCCAATTTATTACCTTTTTATTGAGTTTTCCCAATTATGTTTAATGCTTGCAATTATCCGGCCAATAGTTGTATTGATTTAATCATTCACTTGAATCGGGAGAGGAGATTTGGTGAGGAACTATTGGTGAGGACCGTTTTATTCTGTGAGATAGGAATATACTCATAGGAACTACGTGGCCTTTAGGAGATTTCATGCTTTTTGCCTAGCGACAAGATAATTCACCTAGGGATAGAGTGCGTTAGTCGCCGCTAGATAAATCTATTGACCTCGGGAGAGGCGGTAGAATATATTAGCAATCTCCGCCTTCAATAAATTGGGAAAATTATTTATTACGGATAATCAAGATTAAATTCGGATAAATTAAGGTGGATTCAGAACTCTAGACTTATTTATAATTTGATTCCTTTATTCAAGCTATCGTTTTCTGTTTAGTCTTTCAGTAATTCTTTTAGTTATTAATCCACAAACCCAACTTCGATTGTTCAAATAAAATTGGGATACGAAAACGTCGGTAGTTAGAGATTCAATCCTCGTGGGAACGATACTCTACTTATCACTTTATTACTTGTAAACGATGACGTGCACTTGCGTGTAGGAAATATCGCAACAAGTTTTTGGCGCCGTTGCCGGGGACTGAAATTTTTCTAATATCGACTTAAGTATTTCCAGTCTTAATTTGAACGTTTTATTTCTATTTTTTGTGTATTTAATTTTGTTTATTCGTTTTTCCTTTCAGGACCTTTCGTGTAGTGCATGAGAAGACTCGGTAACGAAGGCTTACTACCTTTGGACACCGAGCTCGAGCGCACTCTAAGAAGGAATAAAAAGGAAAAAAGAGAGTTGCGAGCACGGTCAAGATGGCGAAAATATTGAAATCCAAGGAGGAGACAACCAAGTGCGGCAAGTTCAACCGAACTCGCTCTTCGAGATTATGCCATGCCGCAAGTCAACGCAAATTTTTCGGAATTCGGCGTCCCACCGTCAAGCTAATAATTTTGAAATCAAGCCCGCCATTATTCGGATGGTACAGGCGAGCCCTTTCGGTGGATTGCCGAAGGACGACCCGAATGCCCAGATTGCTTCGTTCCTTGAGTTATGTGACACATTTAAAACAATTGGTGTCACCGACGATGCCATCCGATTGAGGCTTTTCCCTTTTTATTTGATGGATAAAGCAAAGTTTTGGTTAAATTCCTACTGCGGGATCGATTACAACATGGGAGAGGTTAGTGCAAGCCTTCCTTGCAAAATTTTTCCCACCAGGCTAAGACGGCGCGGTTGAGAAACGAGATAACTACTTTTGCCTGGTTCGATATGGAATCGCTCCACGAGGCGTGGGAGCGATATAAAGAATTGCTTCAAGATGCCCTCATCACGGCATTCCCGATTGGCCAATGCATCGTTTTATGGTGGTTTGAGTGCTTCTACACGCACTCTTGTCGATGCAGCCTCCGGAGGGACATTCATGGGAAAATCTATGGCCGAGGCTCACGTGCTTTTGGAGGATATGGCTGAAAACGCTTACCAATGGCCAGCAGAAAGATTGACAACGAAAAGAGTAATGGAAGTTTCGAGCAATGATCCGATCTCCACCTTGTCAGCTCAAGTCGCCGCTTTGACACAGCAGACTCGAATTTTCGCATGCACCAGCCCCCGTTACCATTGAAACGTGTAATTGGTGTAACGGATCACACCCGAGTGCGGAATGTCAATTTGGAAATCCTTTCGAGCAAAATCAGATGGAGCAGGCTCAATTCGTAGGAAATGGGAATCGACCGAATAACCCGTACTCCAATACTTATAATCCGGGGTGGCGCAATCACCCCAACTTTTCATGGAGAAACGGACGAGCACATCAGCCCCTTTCACTCGGAATCAACAGCCCCCTTCCGCTCCTAAAGTGTCTCTCGAGGAAGCGCTTGCAAAATTGGCGGCAAATACGAGTCAATTTATGACTCGGACGGAAGCTACGTTACAAAATCATTCTGCTTCCATTCGGAATTTAGAGGTCCAGCTGGGCCAAATCGCTAATGTATTGACAGCTCGTCCGGAGGGAGCATTGCCGAGTACCACAGAAACAAATCCTCGAGAAAGTTTAAATGCAATTAGCTTGAGAAGCGGGAGAGATGTGCTAGATCAGCCCGAGCTGAGTAAAGAGAAGAAGAGGATTGAGGAAGAGATGGAATTACAGCTAGAGGAGTCGAAGGAAGTTCAGCCGGATAACTCAAAGACATGTGTTCCCCCCGTTCCGTTTCCGCAGAGACTACAGCAAAGAAGGGCGGACAAACAATTTTCTAAGTTCCTTGAGGTGTTCAAAAAGCTTCACATAAATATTCCGTTCGCCAAAGCATTGGAGCAGATGCCGAGTTATGTCAAGTTCATGAAAGAGATACTATCTAAGAAGAGGAAACTTGAAGAGTTCGAAACGGTTGCCTTGACAGAGGAGTGCAGTGCAATTCTTCAAAAGAAGCTCCCACCTAAGTTGAAAGATCCGGGAAGCTTCAACATACCGTGCACCATGGGGAATCTTTCGTTTGATAAGGCACTATGCGATCTTGGTGCAAGTATCAACCTCATGCCTCTATCGATTTTCCAAAAGCTGAATATTGGGAAGCCAAGCCAACCACGATCTCCTTACAATTGGCGGATCGATCGATTAAGTATCCGAGGGAGTGATCGAGGATGTTTTAGTTAAAGTCGATAAGTTCATCTTTCCTATTGATTTCATCGTATTAGACATGGAGGAAGATGAAAATATTCCGATCATCTTGGGACGACCATTTCTAGCTACGGGCCGCACCCTTATAGACGTGCAAAAGGGAGTTAACTCGAGGGTCCAAGAGAGCAAGTCACTTTTCAAGTGTTCAAATCGCTCCCATGTCCGGAAGTCTTGATAAAGAGTCTCAAATTGAAAGCGTGGATGTTGTTGAAAGAGGAAAGCACCGAAAACATCGTCGGTGGAAAAATTCAGATTTTGCGTTGAATGGCCCAAGTTTTAAGAAGGATGTTGAGCAGTGGCATTCCTCGAGCATGAGGAAAAATCTGGCAATCGTGAGTTCGTTGGCAAAGGAGGAGAGTGAGCCGAAAGCCAAGAGAAAAATTAGTCATGGAGAAACCGGTGTTTGGAAGTTTTTCAAGTCGAAACCTCTTCGCAAACAACATTTGATTACCAAACCGAGAATCGAACCGCTGATGACCGATGGTCATAATTTTAACCAAAATATAAACGGTTCGATAAACGGGCGGAAGCGAATGGAGTTTGCGAAAAGCAAACTAACGTTGTTCAATAGGTCGGTGACGACTATAAACTTAGTGCTTCTCGGAGGCAACCCGAGCTCGTAGTTGTAGAATCTTGCATTTCTTTATTCTTCTTGTTTTTCGTGATTCTTAGTTTTCATCATTTTGTGCTTCTATACGCTTCGTCCTCTCGTTTTTAACGTCTTCTTTTCAAAATTTGCGGGGAAAGTTCCAGAGGCGGAGTATGAGCCGCGGCACAGCTATTGTGAGCCGCGGCACACATCATTCGCCAGGGAAGGCAAAACCAACTGTACTTTGTGCCGCGGCACGGCATAAATGAGCCGCGGCACACTTGAGCAATGAGCCGGGGCATACGGAATTTAAGCCGCGGCACACGACAAAACGAGACACAGGTAAAAGGGACTGTACTTTGTGCCGCGGCACAGTTATTGTGAGCCGCGGCACACTATGCGGAATTTGAAAGGCCAGGTAGCATATAACGAGCACTCGGCCGGCATTTCCAGGTAAGTTTCCTATTTCATTGCCTTCCCTCCCCAGCGCGAACCGGCCGAAGAGATTCTTCAATTTTTTTCCTGCGATTTTTCTTGTAATCTTCAAAAAGGTACGTTTGAATCTTGAATTCTTATTTGCTTATGGTTGATATATGGAAGTGTCTATGCTTTAAATGATTGGAACATGTTTATTTTTCTTCATATAGTTTTGCGATTGTTAGAGAATAACAGGGGAGTTTCATCGATTTTTCTTGATTAAATTGGAACATAAATGAGTTAAATGTGTTAAGTTGTTGCTAATTGAATTGCATTTCTGTTTGTGGGGGCTGAATCGAGCTAGAGCTATGTGTATTCTTCAAGTAAACATGCGCCCTCAAGGTGTCCGATAAATTGCCCAAATGAATAGGTTTCTTTGAAAAAGCAAGTGTCTTGAAGTTTTGTGCAAACGTATACGTTTTCAATTTACAGCAAGCCCAACCCTTACATCCAGTTTAGATGTTTAAGTCCAAATTCATTTTTTTTCTCGTATGCGCTAGTGTCTTAATGTCGGAATTTCTGGTTTGGTGTCTTTAGCCACGCATATATCATCATTACTATTGTTGCGTAAATAAACTTTCGTGTGTACTTCTCAGATCGATTATGGCGCGCACGAAGAAGTTGACCAAGCGTGCTAGGACCGAGTCGTCCCCTACGCGAGGGGAGACCTCTCGGGGTCGGGCCGAGGCGGAGGGGCACCAATTTTCGGACCCCGAGATCCACAAGATATTCAACGAAAAGATCCGTCCGCGTCCTCTTATTCCCGAGAGAGGTTTTACTCCAGCTCCTCAGGACGGGAGTTGCTCATGATGATTGACGAGATGGGATGGGCTAGATTTACCGCACCTCCCGAGCGGCAGTCATTTCGATCGTCCAGAGTTTTATGCCGGCGCTCTTTGAAGCACATCCGGCAGGCATACGTTGCCATCTCTAGAGTCTCGGACTCAGTCGACGTCCGAGGGGTCACATTGATTTCTCCCGATCGCTATTCGGAGGCTTTTTGGGTTTCGGCGGACGAGACAGCCTATGACCGCGTGATGACCGGCCTCACTAAGGAGGCCCTGCTTGAGACGATTGCACAGCCCGGTACCGACTGGGAGCAGCGAGCACAGAGCTCATCTACTTTTCACTTCAGGAGCTCGCGCCTCAGCCGGCTCGGGCGAGCCTGGCTTTACTTTATTTGTGCCCGCATTGATCCCACCTCCCAGATCCGTACAGTTTTTCTCTCCCGCGCCCGGATACTTTTTGCTATCACCTCCGGGCTGCGTTTTGATGTGGCCCCCATTCTGGTCCGATCTATCTTCCAGAGTATCCAGGGGGGGCCAAGACGGGGTTGAAGCACCCCTCCCTCATATGCGCTCTATGCCGGCAGTCGGGGCTGACGTGGTCAGTCGACGAGCCGATGCTTGCCCCACAGGCCCCGATCGACCACCGCATCATCTCACACTTTGAGCAGTGGGGCGGAGCGCCGGCACACGCTCGGGGGCGAGGATTTTTGCTCGAGGAGGCTCATGAGGGATCCCCCGAGCCGCTTTTGTTGACGCACGGAGAGGCCGGCCCGCAGCCTGACAGAGCGAGGTTGGAGGAGCTGTTGGATGGGTTGCGGGAGGATTTGAGGAGACAGAGAGAAGAGCATAGGGAGGAGCTGAGAGAGGAGTTGAGGAGAGAGAGAGACGAGATGAGGAGAGAGAGAGAGAGCTGGATGGCTGCCATGCGGGAGGAGCAGCGGGCGGCGCGGGAGAGTGTTGTTGCTGCCGCCAGAGCCGAGATGAGAGAGCAGGCCCGCCGGGCCAGCCGACGAGCGGAGAGGCGTCTTGCTGCGAGGGAGGCTTATCATCAGGAGCACCTCGCTGCATGGACGGCCCACATCATGCATCCCGACGGGCCATTTACTGCGCCCGCCCGGCCAGCCACACCACCTTCCTCACCGGACGATGCCGGCACCAGCTCCTGAGCAGACTGGAGGGGAGTACTTGACCTTTTACTTTTCTTGCATTTCATTTTTGTCCATTGAGGTCAATGTACGTCCTAAGTTTGGGGGGGGTCTACTTTCAGTCTACATTCATTGCTGTACTCTATTTTCTTGCTGTACATTACTTTTTGTTGCACTTTTCTTTTCTTTGCGAAATTTTTTTTAGATAGCCTTGCTTGCCGTAGTTTTTCTTTATTCGTGAATTTTCGTGCTTCTATGTGTGATACTGATGTTACGACACTGTCTTTCTCTTTGAAGAAGCGGGCGAGTTTTAGTCGAGTTGTAGTCAGTTATTTCGCTCGCTTAGTATTCAATTAGGTCCGAAATTTTTCGTGATTGTAGAGGATCAGGCGTATAAGAGACGATACATACTTGTTTTTAATCCCCATCAATACGTTTGGCTACATTTTCCTGATAGTGAGTCAATCTTGTTCTTTAGTCGTGTTGGCACTTAAATTGAGTTTAGAGTCGGGCAGTTTTTCCCTAAAAGTCGAGATAATGTGTTCTATGAAGGGAAGTCTAGTAACCGGGGGTATTCGCGTGACCCGTTGTTTACTCTCGCGTAAAACGACGACCCCGATTAGACTAGTGATTTAGTGATTTCACATGTGCCAATAATAGGGAGCCTAGTAACCGGGGGTATTCGCGTGAACCATTGCTTTACTCGCGTAAACAAAGAACCTTGATTCGGACATGCGAAATTAGTTATTCGAGTTGTTTCTCCATTGTAGACGGGAACTTAGTAACTAGAAGCATCCATGTGCCCCATGAGTGTCTTTTACGTCAAACGGTTTCATAATACATGAGAATGGAAGTTCCACCCTAGGATTATCCCGATGAAACATCCCGAGATCCTAACCTAGTGGTCGACTCGAATCAAATTCTTAAGCATATTTATATAAGGGGATACTGTCCGAGGTTTATTTGTTATGAGACTCGTGAGAAAAAAAAAAAAAAAAAATTTGTGCCGTTAGACTGTGGAACGCGACGAACTAGCTTGTTTATGTTAGCCTTTCATATTGACGGTTGATTTGACTCATGTTTTGTTGATCTTTGAGCTGAGTTTTCTTCATAAACAAATGATTAGGACTGAACTTGATTACTTTGCGGTATCACTATTCTGAGTGCAGCTCGCTTTTATGACACTCGTATTATTTAGAGAGAATGGCAGGATAGTATTGATTAGGTTGAACACTATGAGTGGCACGATGATTCACGACATTCTTTTATTGACTTTAATTCTTTTTGCTTGAGGACAAGCAAAGGCTTAAGTTTGGGGGTATTTGTTAGGCGTATTTTTATACGCTCATGTATCATTATTTTGTAGTATTTTGGAGTGTGAAATCATCTAAATGAGCTTTTAATGCCTTAATTTTGTATGATTGACAGGAAATTGAAGTCCGAAAGCTTAAACGAGGCAAAACGGGCGAAAACGGCAAAACTGGACTATGAGCCGCGGCACAAGGAAGCTGAGCCGCGGCAAAGGAAGACACCACCGAAGGCGAGTAGGTGTACTCGTGCCGCGGCACCCATGTGAGCCGCGGCACGTAAGGATTTAATTACGCCTGGTATTGATTTTGGCGATGTGCCGCGGCACGAGTTGATGAGCCGCGGCACACTTAGCGGGTTTGGTACGTCTGCGCGGATTTTGGGCCGTTTCGAAGCCAGTTTTCAACCAACTAATACGGACGCGATTTATGGAAGTGCTGAGCTATAAATAGGGCTTAAGACCCTAAGTTAATCATCTTGGAATCATTGAATCAAGACCTAAGGGAGCTTAAGCTTGGAGACAGAGAAGAGGAGGAAAGCAGAGGAATTCAAGGGCAGAAGGCGGAAGCTGAAGAACGGAGGAATCCGAGCTTCATCTGCGTTTGAATTTTATGCTTTCGTTTATTTACTTTGTATTGTCAGTTTTTAGTATGTCAGGCTAAAGCCCTTATCTAGGGTTTTGATGAAACCTTTATTTTGACGAATTGATTGAGGTTATCCAATTTATTACCTTTTTATTGAGTTTTCCCAATTATGTTTAATGCTTGCAATTATCTGGCCAATAGTTGTATTGATTTAATCATTCACTTCGAATCGGGAGAGGAGATTTGGTGAGGAACTATTGGTGAGGACCGTTTTATTCTGTGAGATAGGAATATACTCATAGGAACTACGTGGCCTTTAGGAGATTTCATGCTTTTTGCCTAGCGACGAGATAATTCACCTAGGGATAGAGTGCGTTAGTCGCCGCTAGATAAATCTATTGACCTCGGGAGAGGCGGTAGAATATATTAGCAATCTCCGCCTTCAATAAATTGGGAAAATTATTTATTACGGATAATCAAGATTAAATTCGGATAAATTAAGGTGGATTCAGAACTCTAGACTTATTTATAATTTGATTCCTTTATTCAAGCTATCGTTTTCTGTTTAGTCTTTCAGTAATTCTTTTAGTTATTAATCCACAAACCCAACTTCGATTGTTCAAATAAAATTGGGATACGAAAACGTCGGTAGTTAGAGATTCAATCCTCGTGGGAACGATACTCTACTTATCACTTTATTACTTGTAAACGATGACGTGCACTTGCGTGTAGGAAATATCGCAACACCATCCCCTCAATAATACACAAAAAGTATAAAAAATTAGACAAATCATAACAATCTGTCAAGAGTTACGGCCGTAACATTCAGGAGTTACGGCCGTAACAAGGATGACTTACGGCCGTAACTCCTGAATGTTAAGGCCGTAACTTGGATTCGTAAATTTGCTCACTGGATGCTTTGATAGTTACGTTTTCAGCCCAGAATTTCTCAGACTTTGCGTTTTTGCCCCAGATCTTCTTCGGATGATAACTTTTGATATATAACTCTGATTTTGAATCCGGAAAGACTGTCGAATTCATCTCGGAAAGCCCTACAACATGAATATATCAAAATTCAACAAAGAGAATATTTAATAAACATGTTATTTCTTGAGTAAATCAGTTATTTAATCCGATCATCATCCGATAAAAATAAAATAAAAAAAAACTAAATAATTAAAAGCAAAAAACGAGTAGACTAGCTCAATTATGGGTGAATTTTATCGATACAAACCAAGGATAAGTGTACAAAACTGACACTTATCACACCCCCAAACTTGAATTCTTGCTAGTCCCGAGCAAGACTCTTTATTAATCACACTCCAAAAATAAAAATAAAAATAAAACAAAAATAAGAAAATTAATACACACATAAATTGAAATATAAAAAGAGAAAAGGAGATCAAAATGCCATTAATACACAACAACCAGCTTATACAGTAGATATAAATGAATTAAGATTCAAAATAAATCTACAAATGATTTTGAAGTTAAAACACGGTTTTAGTATTGTAATTCCAAAATGTAAGGTTTCCCCCAATAGGTTGATTATTTCTTTCCCACTCGTGATACACACGACTCCCTTTAATGGTTGCTCTCGATCACTCATTTATTTTTCGACTCAATATGAAGAAGAATTTCATTGGCGTCATCAAATATTGTGATTATTCACGAAATTGAGTGTATTGAAATTCAGCCGCTAATTAATTCAAATCTGCTCATAAACTACATCCCTTTTAGTGATAGCTTTCACAACGTTATTTGCTAACGTGTAGCTCTTTTCACTAACATAATTTCTATCTCATTTTTTTTAAAAGGTGATAGCTTTCACACCGTTATTTGCTAACGTGTAGCTCTTTTCACCAATTTTTCTGAGACGGCAGCTACGCACCAACAATGGTTAGTCCTTTATTTTTCGCAAAATTTAAGACTCCCAAAATTAGGCAGTTGTTGCTGCTCAACACTTCTCCTTTTCGTTATTTTTTTTAGGTGATAGCTTTCACACCGTTATTTGCTAACATGTAGCTCTTTTCACCAATGACTCATTTTTTTTGATTTTAGGGAATAGAATTTTTGCAGAAAATCATTTTTTAGTTAAGCATGAAAAATTAAAAACTCCACAAATTAAGTAAATTTTATTTTTCATCAACCAATTGATTCTTCTTTTCTCAAGGTAACGAATGACTCGATTTTATATGATAATTACAAGGCTTGGAAAGAGAGATTAAGGCTCAAAAATTTTGGAATATACAATTTTTTAACCGGTTAAAACGACTTTTAGAAACTTGTATATAGCTATTTTATTGGTATTTATGCCAGATCTAGAAATCTCAAAAATCAAAATACTATATATATATATATATAAATTAAGGCAAATAACCAAATCAATCAAAACACACCAAAATAATTAAACAAGCCACCCCCAAACTTGAAAATAAAACTATCCTCAGTTTAAAAATAAAAAATAAAAATCAATGCAGAAAAGCAGAATACTCCCTGTTAAGAAAGTTGATGTCTGAGCTAACGTCTTTTAGAATCTGCAAGAGAATAAATATACGAGGCACACAACAAAAGAAAATAAAATATACTCGTAAGTATAACACAATTTTTAAGATGCGCATCAAGAAAGTCCGAAGAGTCGCCTTACGCTGCCATCAAAGTTTTTATAAAAGCAAAACACGCAATAAAAATTACAGCAATAAAATAACAATACATAAATCGCGAATAGATGCGCGTCAAGAGATCAAGAAGAAACTCCTTAAGCTGCCATCATTTTGCACGATTATTACACACGACAGAAAGTAAAAATACAAGAGGTCCGACATGGGTTATCAAAGGGAGAGGAATGATCCACTTTTCGTTTTCTCACGGTAAAATCTTCTACCCAGACAATTTTAGCTAGAGCTGGATCTGGTTGAGGAACAAATTCATTGAGTTTTTTGATTAGTTCTTCTGGTGTTGTTGCAACGACTATGTTTAGCACGCTCGGAAATAAAACCCTTTTCAGCAGAGTAGTCGATAAAAGACAGTAAACCATCAAAGAAACCATTGACATTAAGCACACCTATTGGTTTTTGATGAACATTTAGCTGGGCTCTGGTAACCACATGAAAAAGTTCCTCAAGGGTGCCAAAACCACCGGAAAGGGTGATAAAGGCACTAGAATTATTTATCATGTGAGTTATGCGATCTTGCATGTTTACATATCTAAACTCATCTCCAATAGTTGACCCGGTGATTTTACTTTCAGCCAGAGGTTTTGGGATTATTCCCAACACTCTTACTCCTTCCATATAGGCAGAAGCAGCAGCTCGTCCCATTAATCCTAGACTTCCTCCTCCGTAAACTACATGAATGCATTTTTCTCCTAAGGTACGACCCAAGTTGTGGGCTGCTTCAGTAAAGCATGCCTCTTTTCCAGAACTAGCTCCACCAAAAATGCAGACTGTGTTAAATTTTTTTGTGGAAGATGATGACTCCATTTTTGAAAAGAAATTATTTAGAGAGAAATAGAGAAAAGTGGAAGTTTGAGGGATGAATGAAAGAAACAAGCACAATGTTTATTTATAGAAGAAAAAGAAGGTAAAAATTGTTTAACAAGTTTGTGATTGCGTTGATTGCGCTTCAACTACTCAATAGAATTGTAACACCCCCAAACCGTTCGGGAATATTACAGCGCCGCAGACCCTCTCCGTGAGGATCTACCAGGCTAAATACAGAAAACACAACAACACAATATATATCGACATGGGTAATTAACAGACCATTAGACCGATTTGCTCTTTTACCACAACCTACACATCAACCATACATTACTCTTTCTCGTAGCTCATACCCACGTGGGGGTTAACATAAATCAACGTTCCCACATAGGGGAAAATAAACACAATGGAAGGACAAAACCAGACATCACCAAATACCCAACACCGGTCTTCATGTGATTAGTATCACCGTATTCCATCATTATTCGTAACGATCCTGTGAATTGCTCCCCAAAGAACTCCGCAAGTACCGGATGCAAACAGAGACATCCACCCCCCGAATACTCGGGGGTTAGCAAAACTCCATTGTTTTGCTAGTGCAAGTATAAATACAAAGACGAGCCATACATATCATACTCCAAGAACATAGAAATCGTGAATATACTTCCCAAGATAATTCGCTTGATCAAAACAGTTTGAATTATGAAAGATAGGAATAAAACCATTTTACATCTTACAAAACATTTTACGATCTCAGGATTTTGAAAGCATTTGTGGTTTAAGAATTTTCAAGCCTTTGAAACACTTAGGACACAACCAAAAATCATTTATTTCAAAATACGATTCCAATAATAAAATACGGGGTCTACGACCCAATCATAACATTCCAACCATAATCACGGGGGTCCGTGAATCAACTTATTCACATCACATACTCACAAGAATAACCCGACATAAACTACACCGTGTCAAACATTACCATGACAACAGTCTCACAGAACGACAACAGAGAGCACAACTTTGCAACTTGACCATACGGCCAAACTCAACACACCACAGAGCTACAATACACAGAGCAACCACAGGACTCACGTACCCTTACCAAATTATCACATTCAAGGGACAAATCACACACAACAAATTTACTGGTGCCATTCCATCCAAGTACGATAACATTTGGACTGCCATTCTAATCAGACGAAATATGCGCCAAAAATCACAATTCTCCAACAAAACATTTCAAGTTAACCGTTGGTACAAGACTCACGGCCGCCGTACCCCGCAGAGCCCCGTCGGACATCCCTGGGTGGTTAACCCTAGTTCGCGATACGCACACACACGGCAATACGTATCCCTAGAGGCCCCGTCAGACCGTCCCTAGGTGAACATACACATATCATCCACAACGCCATGGAAAGCCATAATTCGAATACTAGAATATGCTTACAAATGCTAGGTACTTCGCTTGAATGGCCACTTTAACCGGCATATACTCACAATCAATGCCACACAACGACAAGCAAATACCAATGCCAAACAACACCAAGTGTCCCAACCTCCTTACGAAGGAGTAACAAGTAATATCACATAACGTCACATATTCACCGTAAAATTACACATCTCAATACACAATCCTCGGCAAATAATTACGGTCTACTAAATTCACTAAAATATGTTCAATATCTTCCATCACACAACAATGATACACATAATCAGAAAACACATTTATTCACAAAGCCTACGAGTTATCTTAGAAGGAAAACCTTTATTAAAAAACTTACCGATCCTTTTTGGAAGTTCATTAAAACATTAAAATTCCACATATAATCAATTACCAATTATCACGTCTACGAAATACGAAATGTATGGGCAAGATACTTGCCTCGATACCACAAGCAATGAAACGACGAACGGAAACGGTCGGGTATCCCTCAAACCTCCAAGAACGAACAAGAACTCGACAACTCCAGAAAACTACGAAAATAACATCACCACGAATCAATAAAGCTAAACGGAATTCGAATCAACTCGAAAAACAACATGGATCCGAGGGTTTCTTCAAGACAAATCGAGAATCAAGTTCCGGGTGATAAAATTGATAAATGAGTCACAAAATCCGAAGACCATGATCAATACAACAAGAATACCAAGAACAATTCATCAATCTCGGACAAAATCAACGAATTATGAAGAAAACCCCCAAAATACCCGAAATTAGGGTTCTAAGAATTTTACCTTGATTAAAATGGGGAAAGATGTTGGGATGTTGTTAAATCCATATTATAAACTCAAAGATGTTGATGGGTGATGATATCTGGCCAAAATCCATGCTTATACGCCCTCAAGATCGTCTAGATCGCGGAAGGAAGAAAGGGGAGGAAGAAATGACGAAAGTTGACCTCTGCCGATATATATCGCAACAGTTAGCGCACGCTAAGGTATGTGTAGCGTGCGCTATTGGCTGCAAAATGCAGTCGAGAACCCTCTGCCAGACATCGTTAGCGCGCGCTAATACATGCGTTTAGCGTGCGCTAATTACACACTGTGTAGCCTTTGCTATTTCGACCATAACTCCTCCATCCGGACTCCGATTGACTCACCGTTTGAACCATTGGAAAGCTAACTTGATGCTCTATCATACTGCAAAGATTCAGAGCTTTTGGACTTTCCAAGAATCGATGGTGATTTTACAAAGTTGAACTAATACGTCGGTTAATCCGAAACAATATCAAAACTTGCTCGAATGACGAAATGTGCTGAACAAAACATGTCTGAAATGTGTCAATAAACACAAGCAAGTCATTAGAATCGAAAAATATAGAAATAGAAAGTATGGGTATTACATTCTACCCCACTAAAAAGAAGTTTCGTCCCGAAACTTAAAACATAAAACGATCAATGTAAAACAATCTTAGATAACACACTTTGTCCGTTGCCAACGACTTGCAACGAATCACATGCAGCACGTGGCTGCTAACATCCACATTGACATTTCAGAATGATAACAAAACGCACGGACAAAAATCAGTATGGTTGAACAACCCAAATAGGTACATCAATCAAAACGCGAGTTAATCGCTGAACAAATACGAAATTCCACAACACGAGGATTGGAAGATCGAAAACGAAGTTAATTTCCCGAACTTAAGGAAATTACGAAGTGGTCTGAACGCTCAAAAATCATGATACGAGATCAATGAATACCGGACAACAAACGATCGAACAACAACGATCGAGACATCAACGGTCGAACAATCATATCCGAATCATAACGAATAATGTAAATCGAATAGCATCCCCGAAGTCCACAGCACGAATCAAGACAATATATGATCCGATAAAAACGACATGATATATATTTTCATAAGATTCACAGGAGCGGAGCCGAATTTGGAAAAGTCACAACGACAAACGGATTAACCCGAAACAATACTGCAACTCGTTCGAACAACAAAAAGTGAAGAGTAGAACAAGTCCAGAAAATATCGACGAACACAAACGAGTCGATAGAGTAAAACAAAATGAAAGCGAAAAAAAAAATATGGGTATTACACCATATCACCTATAAAAGAGGTTTCGTCCCCGAAACATAAACAACAAGAACGAAGTGCTAAAATAGCAACCTTCCTGGAAACCTTCTCGTGGTCCCGCATCTGATCTCCATGACTGTCTGGACCGCGGTCACGACCGCGCCCTTTGCCCCTCGGCATATTAAGCGGATACTCACTCAATACAATGGTACAACATCGCAAAATAATATACTAAATTGCCAACTCGGCTTGACATATCACATAAGACAACTAATAGCAACTCGATAAGAAGATCCACGAGGTATCCTATTACATGATATCCTTTGAAAATACTTGGATTTGCATGTTTATTCAAAATAAAACTTTGAGAGTATTTTTGGTACCTCGGGCTTTTTGTCAAAACTTGTAAACAAAAGACTTTAACCATCTCCTTTTGGAATTATTTGCAAAATAATATATCCTTGCAACTGCCACTATTAAAATAACCATGCCACTACACATCATCATCACCGTTAATAACAAACAAGGTAACCACGCAAGATCCTCAAACCATTCGTACAAGCACTAAATATTCCCACCAATCATCAATCATTTTGGGGTGATTCAAGATCACGCACGATAACCGGCTCAGTATAGAAATATTTTATAAATCCTATTTTTAAGTTTAAATAGTGTAAGATCCTTCATTTTTCACAATATATTTTTGATAATATAAATTGTATTGATTTTTGAAAATAAATAATTTTGATATTGTGAAAGATTTCGAAAATCATGTACTCGAATCATTTAAAAATACAACGACGTCAAAAATCATTTTTGAAAATCTTCTCAACACTACACAATAATCAACGACGGTAACATTTTACAAAATATTCAAAGATACTTTAAAACGACTCTTTTAATACCGTCGGGGTTCCTTTAGGAAATTCAAGGCCGGCTCGCCAATTTTAAACAATTTTCAAAGTCCACACGAATCCGCCGATTGAGCGAACCGCCAAAACTTTATGAAATTTAATTTTCCACAACTTGCTCAAGTTTATAAAATTTTCAGAAAAGCATTTTCGAATACACACACAACAGACATAATTTACCATTTTATCAAAATACGATCCATTACCATCAAATCCAATCACACGTCAACATCATCTGTCCACATAATTACAGTATCGCACAAGCAACCGTCAAAAGATAATACAACCTCTCAGTAACGAGGACTCTCACAACAAGTGCATTTAGGACGACTTAATGTTCACACCACCAACTTAATCACAATTTTGAGCATTATTGACCAAATAATAATGCCAACATCACTACATACCCCCGAACCGACGATCATGAAATCAAAAGGTCGAAAGCAAGAGCCACGTTTCGAGTAAATTTTTGGTAGACCTCATTTGAGTCTTTAAAATCAAATTTTGAAAACTTGCAATGCAAGATGAAAATAAAATATAAGTAGCTAAGTTCTAAAAAAAAGTCCGGTCTCGAGGTCATCATACGAAATCAAAAATTTTCCTTTCTTGAAGGATGTTTTAAAACAAAATTTACGTGACTCTTCAAAAATAACTAAACTTTGAAATATCACATTGACAAACTTTCCTTGCGGAAACACACCAAGCCGTTACTCGGTAAAACGATTCACACAATATATATACACATTTATACACCGATATCACTTTTCATTCCAAAGACAACACAAGAATCAACAAACATGGATTGCATATTCACAATTCACATTTAAACTCCACATAATAACACATAATCACACAAGCTCGTATAACACGAGAGCAACAAAGTAGGGAGACTTACATCCACAGATCGCACGAAGATGATGGCTGCACCTCGATACTAATCACGACCGACACCTCAGAAGACGCGTCGCGACACGACTCAGAGAAAATCTGACAAGACAAGACAAGGCCCGACAACACACAACTCGACCCGACAGCCTAGGTTTCCGCAACCTAAGCTCTGATACCATATTCTGTAACACCCCCAAACCGTTCGGGAATATTACAGCGCCGCAGACCCTCTCCGTGAGGATCTACCAGGCTAAATACAGAAAACACAACAACACAATATATATCGACATGGGTAATTAACAGACCATTAGACCGATTTGCTCTTTTACCACAACCTACACATCAACCATACATTACTCTTTCTCGTAGCTCATACCCACGTGGGGGTTAACATAAATCAACGTTCCCACATAGGGGAAAATAAACACAATGGAAGGACAAAACCAGACATCACCAAATACCCAACACCGGTCTTCATGTGATTAGTATCACCGTATTCCATCATTATTCGTAACGATCCTGTGAATTGCTCCCCAGCAACCTGCAAGTACCTGGATGCAAAACAGACATCCACCCCCCGAATACTCGGGGGTTAGCAAAACTCCACTGTTTTGCTAGTGCAAGTATAAATACAAAGACGAGCCATACATATCATACTCCAAGAACATAGAAATCGTGAATATACTTCCCAAGATAATTCGCTTGATCAAAACAGTTTGAATTATGAAAGATAGGAATAAAACCATTTTACATCTTACAAAACATTTTACGATCTCAGGATTTTTGAAAGCATTTGTGGTTTAAGAATTTTCAAGCCTTTCGAAACACTTAGGGACACAGCCCAAAAATCATTTATTTCAAAATACGATTCCAATAATAAAATACGGGGTCTACGACCCAATCATAACATTCCAACCATAAGCACGGGGGTCCGTGAATCAACTTATTCACATCACATACTCACAAGAATAACCCGACATAAACTACACCGTGTCAAACATTACCATGACAACAGTCTCACGTAAGCGACAACAGAGAGCACAACTTTGCAACTTGACCATACGGCCAAACTCAACACACCACAGAGCTACAATACACAGAGCAACCACAGGACTCACGTACCCTTACCAAATTATCACATTCAAGGGACAAATCACACACAACAAATTTACTGATGCCATTCCATCCAAGTACGATAACATTTGGACTGCCATTCTAATCAGACGAAATATGCGCCAAAAATCACAATTCTCCAACAAAACATTTCAAGTTAACCGTTGGTACAAGACTCACGGCCGCCGTACCCCGCAGAGCCCCGTCGGACATCCCTGGGTGGTTAACCCTAGTTCGCGATACGCACACACACGGCAATACGTATCCCTAGAGGCCCCGTCAGACCGTCCCTAGGTGAACATACACATATCATCCACAACGCCACGGAAAGCCATAATTCGAATACTAGAATATGCATACAAATGCTAGGTACTTCGCTTGAATGGCCACTTTAACCGACATATACTCACAATCAATGCCACACAACGACAAGCAAATACCAATGCCAAACAACACCAAGTGTCCCAACCTCCTTACGAAGGAGTAACAAGTAATATCACATAACGTCACATATTCACCGTAAAATTACACATCTCAATACACAATCCTCGGCAAATAATTACGGTCTACTAAATTCACTAAAATATGTTCAATATCTTCCATCACACAACAATGATACACATAATCAGAAAACACATTTATTCACAAAGCCTACGAGTTATCTTAGAAGGAAAACCTTTATAAAAAAACATACCGATCCTTTTTGGAAGTTCATTAAAACATTAAAATTCCACATATAATCAATTACCAATTATCACGTCTACGAAATACGAAATGTATGGGCAAGATACTTGCCTCGATACCACAAGCAATGAAACGATTTAACGGAAACGGTCGGGTATCCCTCAAACCTCCAAGAACGAACAAGAACTCGACAACTCGTAAAACTACGAAAATAACATCACCACGAATCAATAAAGCTAAACGGAATTCGAATCAACTCGAAAAACAACATGGATCCGAGGGTTTCTTCAAGACAAATCGAGAATCAAGTTCCGGGTGATAAAATTGATAAATGAGTCACAAAATCCGAAGACCATGATCAATACAACAAGAATACCAAGAACAATTCATCAATCTCGGACAAAATCAACGAATTATGAAGAAAACCCCCAAAATACCCAAAATTAGGGTTCTAAGAATTTTACCTTGATTAAAATGGGGAAAGATGTTGGGATGTTGTTAAATCCATATTATAAACTCAAAGATGTTGATGGGTGATGATATCTGGCCAAAATCCATGCTTATACGCCCTCAAGATCGTCTAGATCGCCGGAAGGAAGAAAGGGGAGGAAGAAATGACGAAAGTTGACCTCTGCAGTCCTATATATACTGCCAACAGTTAGCGCACGCTAAGGTATGTGTAGCGTGCGCTATTGGCTGCAAAATGCAGTCCAGAACCCTCTGCCAGACATCGTTAGCGCGCGCTAATACATGCGTTTAGCGTGCGCTAATTACACACTGTGTAGCCTTTGCTATTTCGACCATAACTCCTCCATCCGGACTCCGATTGACTCACCGTTTGAACCATTGGAAAGCTAACTTGATGCTCTATCATACTGCAAAGATTCAGAGCTTTTGGACTTTCCAAGAATCGATGGTGATTTTACAAAGTTGAACTAATACGTCGGTTAATCCGAAACAATATCAAAACTTGCTCGAATGACGAAATGTGCTGAACAAAACATGTCTGAAATGTGTCAATAAACACAAGCAAATCATTAGAATCGAAAAATATAGAAATAGAAAGTATGGGTATTACATTCTACCCCACTAAAAAGAAGTTTCGTCCCGAAACTTAAAACATAAAACGATCAATGTAAAACAATCTTAGATAACACACTTTGTCCGTTGCCAACGACTTACAACGAATCACATGCAGCACGTGGCTGCTAACATCCACATTGACATTTCAGAATGATAACAAAACGCACGGACAAAAATCAGTATGGTTGAACAACCCAAATAGGTACATCAATCAAAACGCGAGTTAATCGCTGAACAAATACGAAATTCCACAACACGAGGATTGGAAGATCGAAAACGAAGTTAATTTCCCGAACTTAAGGAAATTACGAAGTGGTCTGAACGCTCAAAAATCATGATACGAGATCAATGAATACCGGACAACAAACGATCGAACAACAACGATCGAGACATCAACGGTCGAACAATCATATCCGAATCATAACGAATAACAGAAATCGAATAGCATCCCCGAAGTCCACAGCACGAATCAAGACAATATATGATCCGATAAAAACGACATGATATATATTTTCATAAGATTCACAGGAGCGGAGCCGAATTTGGAAAAGTCACAACGACAAACGGATTAACCCGAAACAATACTGCAACTCGTTCGAACAACAAAAAGTGAAGAGTAGAACAAGTCCAGAAAATATCGACGAACACAAACGAGTCGATAGAGTAAAACAAAATGAAAGCGAAAAAAAAAATATGGGTATTACACCATATCACCTATAAAAGAGGTTTCGTCCCCGAAACATAAACAACAAGAACGAAGTGCTAAAATAGCAACCTTCCTGGAAACCTTCTCGTGGTCCCGCATCTGATCTCCATGATCACTGACCGCGGTCACGACCGCGCCCTTTGCCCCTCGGCATATTAAGCGGATACTCACTCAATACAATGGTACAACATCGCAAAATAATATACTAAATTGCCAACTCGGCTTGACATATCACATAAGACAACTAATAGCAACTCGATAAGAAGATCCACGAGGTATCCTATTACATGATATCCTTTGAAAATACTTGGATTTGCATGTTTATTCAAAATAAAACTTTGAGAGTATTTTTGGTACCTCGGGCTTTTTGTCAAAACTTGTAAACAAAAGACTTTAACCATCTCCTTTTGGAATTATTTGCAAAATAATATATCCTTGCAACTGCCACTATTAAAATAACCATGCCACTACACATCATCATCACCGTTAATAACAAACAAGGTAACCACGCAAGATCCTCAAACCATTCGTACAAGCACTAAATATTCCCACCAATCATCAATCATTTTGGGGTGATTCAAGATCACGCACGATAACTGGCTCAGTATAGAAATCTTTTCTAAATCCGAGTTTGAAGTTTAAATCGAGTAAGATCCTTCATCTTTCACAATATATTTTTGAAAATAAAAATTGTATTGGTTTTTGAAAATAAAAAATTTTGATATTGTGAAAGATTTCTGAAAATCATGTACTCGAATCATTTAAAAATACAACAGTACGTCAAAAATCATTTTTGAAAATCTTCTCAACACTACACAATAATCAACGACGGTAACATTTTACAAAATATTCAAAGATACTTTAAAACGACTCTTTTAATACCGTCGGGGTTCCTTTAGGAAATTCAAGGCCGGCTCGCCAATTTTAAACAATTTTCAAAGTCCACACGAATCCGCCGATTGAGCGAACCGCCAAAACTTTATGAAATTTAATTTTCCACAACTTGCTCAAGTTTATAAAATTTTCAGAAAAGCATTTTCGAATACACACACAACAGACATAATTTACCATTTTATCAAAATACGATCCATTACCATCAAATCCAATCACACGTCAACATCATCTGTCCACATAATTACAGTATCGCACAAGCAACCGTCAAAAGATAATACAACCTCTCAGTAACGAGGACTCTCACAACAAGTGCATTTAGGACGACTTAATGTTCACACCACCAACTTAATCACAATTTTGAGCATTATTGACCAAATAATAATGCCAACATCACTACATACCCCCGAACCGACGATCATGAAATCAAAAGGTCGAAAGCAAGAGCCACGTTTCGAGTAAATTTTTGGTAGACCTCATTTGAGTCTTTAAAATCAAATTTTGAAAACTTGCAATGCAAGATGAAAATAAAATATAAGTAGCTAAGTTCTAAAAAAAAGTCCGGTCTCGAGGTCATCATACGAAATCAAAAATTTTCCTTTCTTGAAGGATGTTTTAAAACAAAATTTACGTGACTCTTCAAAAATAACTAAACTTTGAAATATCACATTAACAAACTTTCCTTGCGGAAACACACCAAGCCGTTACTCCAGTAAAATGATTCACACAATATATATACACATTTATACACCGATATCACTTTTCATTCCAGTACAACACAAGAATCAACAAACATGGATTGCATATTCACAATTCACATTTAAACTCCACATAATAACACATAATCACACAAGCTCGTATAACACGAGAGCAACAAAGTAGGGAGACTTACATCCACAGATCGCACGAAGATGATGGCTGCACCTCGATACTAATCACGACCGACACCTCAGAAGACGCGTCGCGACACGACTCAGAGAAAATCTGACAAGACAAGACAAGGCCCGACAACACACAACTCGACCCGACAGCCTAGGTTTCCGCAACCTAAGCTCTGATACCATATTCTGTAACACCCCCAAACCGTTCGGGAATATTACAGCGCCGCAGACCCTCTCCGTGAGGATCTACCAGGCTAAATACAGAAAACACAACAACACAATATATATCGACATGGGTAATTAACAGACCATTAGACCGATTTGCTCTTTTACCACAACCTACACATCAACCATACATTACTCTTTCTCGTAGCTCATACCCACGTGGGGGTTAACATAAATCAACGTTCCCACATAGGGGAAAATAAACACAATGGAAGGACAAAACCAGACATCACCAAATACCCAACACCGGTCTTCATGTGATTAGTATCACCGTATTCCATCATTATTCGTAACGATCCTGTGAATTGCTCCCAAAGAACTTTGCAAGTACTGGATGCAAACAGGACATCCACCCCGAATACTCGGGGGTTAGCAAAACTCCATTGTTTTGCTAGTGCAAGTATAAATACAAAGACGAGCCATACATATCATACTCCAAGAACATAGAAATCGTGAATATACTTCCCAAGATAATTCGCTTGATCAAAACAGTTTGAATTATGAAAGATAGGAATAAAACCATTTTACATCTTACAAAACATTTTACGATCTCAGGATTTTTGAAAGCATTTGTGGTTTAAGAATTTTCAAGCCTTTCGAAACACTTAGGGACACAGCCCAAAAATCATTTATTTCAAAATACGATTCCAATAATAAAATACGGGGTCTACGACCCAATCATAACATTCCAACCATAAGCACGGGGGTCCGTGAATCAACTTATTCACATCACATACTCACAAGAATAACCCGACATAAACTACACCGTGTCAAACATTACCATGACAACAGTCTCACAGAACGACAACAGAGAGCACAACTTTGCAACTTGACCATACGGCCAAACTCAACACACCACAGAGCTACAATACACAGAGCAACCACAGAACTCACGTACCCTTACCAAATTATCACATTCAAGGGACAAATCACACACAACAAATTTACTGGTGCCATTCCAGCCAAGTACGATAACATTTGGACTGCCATTCTAATCAGACGAAATATGCGCCAAAAATCACAATTCTCCAACAAAACATTTCAAGTTAACCGTTGGTACAAGACTCACGGCCGCCGTACCCCGCAGAGCCCCGTCGGACATCCCTGGGTGGTTAACCCTAGTTCGCGATACGCACACACACGGCAATACGTATCCCTAGAGGCCCCGTCAGACCGTCCCTAGGTGAACATACACATATCATCCACAACGCCACGGAAAGCCATAATTCGAATACTAGAATATGCATACAAATGCTAGGTACTTCGCTTGAATGGCCACTTTAACCGGCATATACTCACAATCAATGCCACACGACGACAAGCAAATACCAATGCCAAACAACACCAAGTGTCCCAACCTCCTTACGAAGGAGTAACAAGTAATATCACATAACGTCACATATTCACCGTAAAATTACACATCTCAATACACAATCCTCGGCAAATAATTACGGTCTACTAAATTCACTAAAATATGTTCAATATCTTCCATCACACAACAATGATACACATAATCAGAAAACACATTTATTCACAAAGTCTACGAGTTATCTTAGAAGGAAAACCTTTATAAAAAAACATACCGATCCTTTTTGGAAGTTCATTAAAACATTAAAATTCCACATATAATCAATTACCAATTATCACGTCTACGAAATACGAAATGTATGGGCAAGATACTTGCCTCGATACCACAAGCAATGAAACTACTTACGGAAACGGTCGGGTATCCCTCAAACCTCCAAGAACGAACAAGAACTCGACAACTCCAGAAAACTACGAAAATAACATCACCACGAATCAATAAAGCTAAACGGAATTCGAATCAACTCGAAAAACAACATGGATCCGAGGGTTTCTTCAAGACAAATCGAGAATCAAGTTCCGGGTGATAAAATTGATAAATGAGTCACAAAATCCGAAGACCATGATCAATACAACAAGAATAGCAAGAACAATTCATCAATCTCGGACAAAATCAACGAATTATGAAGAAAACCCCCAAAATACCCGAAATTAGGGTTCTAAGAATTTTACCTTGATTAAAATGGGGAAAGATGTTGGGATGTTGTTAAATCCATATTATAAACTCAAAGATGTTGATGGGTGATGATATCTGGCCAAAATCCATGCTTATACGCCCTCAAGATCGTCTAGATCGCTAAGGAAGAAAGGGGAGGAAGAAATGACGAAAGTTGACCTCTGCGATCCTATATATCGCCAGCTTAGCGCACGCTAAGGTATGTGTAGCGTGCGCTATTGGCTGCAAAATGCAGTCCAGAACCCTCTGCCAGACATCGTTAGCGCGCGCTAATACATGCGTTTAGCGTGCGCTAATTACACACTGTGTAGCCTTTGCTATTTCGACCATAACTCCTCCATCCGGACTCCGATTGACTCACCGTTTGAACCATTGGAAAGCTAACTTGATGCTCTATCATACTGCAAAGATTCAGAGCTTTTGGACTTTCCAAGAATCGATGGTGATTTTACAAAGTTGAACTAATACGTCGGTTAATCCGAAACAATATCAAAACTTGCTCGAATGACGAAATGTGCTGAACAAAACATGTCTGAAATGTGTCAATAAACACAAGCAAGTCATTAGAATCGAAAAATATAGAAATAGAAAGTATGGGTATTACAAGAATAATGAAAGCATTTATCGCGTATCACATTTTTTATTCAGAAAATCTCACCTTACGACAAAAATAAAAGATACTTACGTGTATGTACAGTAGTTGTGATTGTGGCTCACATCTTCCTCTGATTTTACGTTCAGAAACGGCTTAAACACCTTCTAAGAGTTGGGGAGAAGCTTTCCATCCAATTTTCTTATAAATTGGCAAACTGGGTCTTTTAACGTCAGATTCCCAAGACGTTGTTCATATTCTGGCATCAATTGCATCAATTTTTAGACAGTAATCATCTGTGGAGGGATGATTCAAAGTTTTTAGGACTTTGAAGGTGGCATGTTCGTCTTGCACTCTAAGAATTAGCTTTCCTTCGTAGACGTCAATAAGAGCATGTCCGGTTGCAAGAAATGGCCGTCCCAAGATAATAGGAATATCCTGATCTTCCTCCATGTCAAGGATGATGAAATCTGCAGGAAATATAAATTTATCAACCTTGATTAGCACATCTTCTATTATCCCATGTGGATATTTGATTGACCGATCGGCTAACCGCAGTGAAACTGTTGTTGCTTTTGCTTCTCCCAAGTTTAGTTTTTTGAAAATTGACACGGGCATCAAATTGATACTTGCCCCTAAATCACAAAGAGCTTTGTCAATATTCACTTCACCAATTGTACACGGGATTGTAAAAGTTCCCGGATCTTTTAGCTTGGGTGGCAACTTCTTTTGTAGTATTGCGCTACATTCCTCTGTTAGCATGACAGTTTCATATTCTTCAAGCCTTCGTTTGTTAGAAAGAATATCTTTCATAAATTTGGCATAACTTGGCATTTGTGCTAGAGCATCGGCAAAAGGTATGTTGATGTGTAGCTTTTTGAAAATTTCCACAAATTTTCCGAATTGCGCATCGAGCTTGTGATTCTTCAACCATTGAGGAAAAGGGATAGGTGGAACATAAGATTTGGCAGCAACTGGACCTTTTTGAGATGAATGTCCTGATTCAGATTCTTTTTCTATTTCTAGACTTTGTTTATTTTTTTGTTTTGTCAGATGATTTTCCACAGAAATCTCAGGCAATTGCACTCCACTTCTTGTTGTGATAGCCTGGACACTCTCCCTTGGATTTACCTCGGTATTGCTAGGTAACATTCCGTGGGATCTTTCGGAAAGTATTTTAGCCATTTGGCCAAGTTGTGTCTCCAGATTTTTAATTGAAGCATCATTGCGTTGTTGATACTTCAGTTGTTGTTCGGCTAGCTTCGTGATTGCTTCTTCCCACTCGGGCTTCTTTTCTTGATGCATTGGATTCAACACATTGTTGTTGTTTGCATAAGAAAAATTTGGATGATTTTTGTACCCTGGATTGTATGTTGGCCCGTAAAGATTGTATGCTTGCCTTTGGAAATTCTGAGCATAGGCCACTTGTTCTGGTGGTGGGAATGACTGCTCCTGTTGCGCTAAGGGACACATAGTGCTGTTGTGAGTTGCTCCACAAATTTCACATGAAAGAGTTGAAACTTGTGGAGTTTGCACCGTCTTCACAGATTGAGGAGTTGAAAAAGACATGTCCTCGACTTTCTTTGATAAAGCTTCAATTTTTGCCAACATAAGTGAATAAGAATCCACTTCAAAAACGCCATTTGGTTTCTTTTGGATATTTCTGTCTGGCCATCTTTCACTTTGTTCACTTATAACCTCAAAAAGATAATAAGCCTCTCTCATAGTTTTGTTTCCAAGTGAACCATTTGATGATGAATCGGCATTAGCTCGGCATGTAGGTAAGAGTCCAGAATAGAAGTAATTGACTTGTGCTCCCAAATTGAAACCATGGTTAGGACATTTTCGTAGCATATCTTTGTATCTCTCCCATGCTTCGTGAAATGACTCCGAATCTTGTTGACGAAATGTAGAGATTTCGTATTTGATTTTCGCCACTTTTATTGGTGGAAAGTATTTAGTGGTGAATTTTTGAACAAATTCTGGACAATTTGTTATGCTTCGTGGTGGCAAAGTATCTAGCCACTCTCTTGCTCTGTCCTTCAAAGTGTGCACGAAAAGTCTCATTTTTATCGCCTCGTCATTTACATTTGGATATTTGAAATTTCCACAAATCTCCACAAAACGGTTAATATGGAGATATGGATTCTCATCGGTTCTTCCATAGAATGAGTTGTTGTTGGAGAAGAGATTGATGGCATCGGGGCGAATTTGAAAATTGTCCACTCCAAATGGTGGATAGATCACACTTGATTGCACGCTCAAAGATGGGGGGTTCATGAATTCCCCAAAGAGCATGTTGTCTTCATCTATTTCCGGCACAATAGGATGTTGTTGATGTTGAATGTTTTGAGCATTGGGTATTCCCCCTACCGGAGGAATTCTTTCGTTATCATTTTCTTGGAGGAGTGGTGGGTTTGGTTCGTCCGCCATTGATGGTGAAGAAATACGGCTTGTTTTTTGTTCTCTTCGCCTTCTTCTAAATGTGGCTTCAATTTCGGGATCTAGTCAAACTAAATCGCGATTGTACGTCCTTCGCATAGACAAGAGAATTAACAACAAAGAAAAAGTTGTATTTATAACAATAGTTAATAATGTAATACTTCAAAATAACTCTTATACTTGTAACACCCCCAATCCGCTCAGGGATATTACACGCCGTAGAACCCTTCCTCAAGGATCTACCAGGCTGGTAACAACATATAACAACTCAACCATGCCCTTAAGGCTAAAATGACTCAGTAGACCGATTTGGTCTTTCAATAAATACATACAACTCAAATACAAATCATGCCCACGCAGGGGTCAAAATACAACCACACCCGTACAATGGGAAAAGTATAGCAGCGGAAAATAAAGTACAACTGAACCAATAAACAATATACGGTTCCTCATGTGATTAGTATCGATCATCTTTCATCATCCTTCGTGCCGTCCCTGTCTTATGCTCCAAAACCTGAATGCAAAAATAGACATCCACCCCCCGAATACTCGGGGGTTAGCAAAACTCCACTGTTTTGCTAGTGCAAGAACAAAGTGCAAATACGAGCCATACAATTTACATTCCACGAACTATAATAATTCGGAATCCTCAAAGGTTCAAATACAACAAGATGAACACTTCCCGAGGTGAGAGTTTGAGTAAAGACTTCCCAAAATTTCAAGATCAAAATATCAAGGGAAACAATCTATAAAATGATTTGAAATACCATCGGGAGTTTTAATAGAAAATGATTTAGGATTATCAAATCCTACTTTTCAAAAACCCAAAATACGAAAGGGGTCACCGCCCCAAAGGTTTACTTTCCGTAAAATAACCTTTACCAAACCGTTGGGATTTTAGTCCCAAATCCGTAAAATGACTTTTACAAAACCATTGGGATTTTAGCCCCAAATCTCATCAACTCACAGTACAAAGAACGACCACAAGGTTCGTCTCCCAACATCAAAATCCACAAATAAAGGATTTAAACAAACAACAAAATACTCTAGAGCCATCCTAGCCAAGTAGGCCAAACGAACAACTTACTTCTTACACACTTAGTCAATGCATGCAATCATGAAAACCGTTCAAAAGCACTCATTTCCGGAAATGCCATAAATAAGTCACATTTGTAAAATGCACCACAATTAACCGTCGATCCACGTCTCTGTGGACCCCTACCGAGACCCCGTCGGATCTAACCCGTAGTGGTTAAAAGCAAGCTCGTCGATCCACGTCTCTATGGACCCCTACCGAGACCCCGTCGGATCTAACCCGTAGTGAGCATACACACACACACACACACATATTACTCATGCAAAACTAACATGCTAAGAATGTAAGTTCATTAAGAATACTCACTAGAGATGGCCATTAACTCGACACCATTATCAAACTCTTCAAAACACAATAACA
Organism: Orobanche coerulescens; assembly: GCA_033398695.1. Classification (NCBI taxonomy): domain Eukaryota; kingdom Viridiplantae; phylum Streptophyta; class Magnoliopsida; order Lamiales; family Orobanchaceae; genus Orobanche; species Orobanche coerulescens. The sequence goes on along the minus strand of JAWKAU010000538.1, from coordinate 31,268 downwards.
AGATTAAATACGGAATACACGATTCCATAACTTTAAACAATAGGAGTATCATCATCAAATCCTTCAACGTTCAAAATAATCAAATCATAATCAGTTCCCAAAACACGCCGTTCACAAAACACACACGCATTTTGAAAGAAACCTTTAACGAGGCCAAACCGAAATCTTTTGAAACTTCATTTCAAACAACCAAACAAACACACCAAGACGATCACCGATCATCATATCCACAAAATAAGAAGAGTATGGGCAAGGTATTTGAAAAAATTATCAACAATCATAACTCCAAACGATTTTCCTACAAACATAATCAAAGTTATATTTCCTCTCTATCCTGCTTTTTGCTAAAATAAGCTAAAAATATAAAAAATGGCGATTTAGTGTTTGAAAAAAATTATCAACAATCATAACTCTAAACGATTTTTCCTACAAACATAATCAAAGTTATATTTCCTCTCTCTCTTGCTTTTTGTTAAAATAAGCTAAAAATATAAAAAAAAATGATTTAGTATTGGAAAAAAATTATCAACAATCATAACTCCAAAAGATTTTTCCTACAAACATAATCAAAATTATATTTCCTGTCTCTTGCTCTTTGCTAAAACTAAAAATATAAAAAAATAATTTAATATTTGAAAAAAATTATCAACAATCATAACTCCTCTTGCTTTTGCTAAAGTAAGCTAAAAATATAAAAAAGATGATTTAATATTTGAAAAAAAATTATCAACAATCATAACTCCATATTATTCTTCCTACAAACATAATCAAAATTAGATTTCTTCTCTCTCTCTCTCTTTTTGCTAAAATAAGTTAAAAAATATAAAAAAAGAATATTTAGTATTTGAAACAAATTATCAACAACCATAACTCCAAATAGTTTTTCCTACAAACATAATCAAAGTTATATTTTCTCTCTCTTGTTTTTTGCTAAAATAAGCTAAAAATAAAAAAAATACTATTTAGTATTTGAAAAAAATCATCAACAGTCAAAACTTCAACCGATTTTTACTACTAGAGATGGCCACGGGCCGGTTCACGGGCCATGGTTGGTCAACCCTAGCAGAGCTATGTCTAGAGTCGGGCCAGGGTCATAGCAGAGCCAGGATTTTAATCGGGCCATAGCAGAGTGGACCGGGCATATTTAAAAAAAAAAAAACTAAATTAAAAAAGGGCTTGACCATTATCTCCCAAAAACAATCATTCCTCCCTAAAAATTAGGGATGGTTTATATATCCATAAAAAAAAATCTCTCTCCTTTTATACTTTTTTCTTTTTTTCTCCTCCTTTTCCTTCTTCTTCGGCTTTCTCTCTCCCCTTTCTCTCTTTCTCCCTCTTTCCTCTCTTTTCTCTCTTTTTTTTCTCTTCTTTTCCTCTTCTTCGACTCTCTCTCTCTCCCCTTTCTCTCTTTCTCCCACTTTTCTCTCTTTTTTTCTCTCTTTCTCTCTCCTCTTTCTCTCATTCCTTCATTTCTATTCTCTCCTTCAACTTTTTCTCTCTCCTTCATTTTTCTTCTTTGTTCAGCACTCTCTCTCTCTCCCTCTCGTTTCTCTCTCTTCTTCTTTTTTTTTTCTTCTTCACTTATTCCGAGTTTTTAATGAAATAATTTCTAAAACATTATTTTAATAGTATGGTTATTAAATATTATATTTGAATATCATTTATTTTTGTCCATAATTTTTTTATATATTGAATAAAGAAAATTAGAGATGGCCGAGCGGGTTTCAATGGGCCATAGTAGGGCCGGGCTGGTTTCAACGGGCCATAGCAGGGCTGGGCCCGAGCCTCCTTGGGTCAGGTCGAAAAAACATAACCTTGACCCTAATCGAATAAAATCGGTTCAGGGCCAGTTTTTCAACGGGCTGGGTCGGATCGGGCGGGCTCCATAACTTCCCGGCGGGCTGGGCCATAGCGGTTCGGGCCCAGCCCGCCACACTGGCCATCTCTATTTACTACAAACATAATCAAAGTTATATTTACTCTCTCTTGTTTTTTGCTAAAATAAGCTAAAAATATGAAAAAGACAATTTAGTATTTGAAAAAAATTATCAACAATCATAACTCCAAACTATTCTTCCTACAAACATAATCAAATTTATATTTTCTTTCTCTTGCTTTTTGCTAAAATATGTTAAAAATTATAAAAAATACGATTTAGTTTTTGAAAAATTTTATCAACAATCATAACTCCAAACGATTTTTTCAACAAACATAATCAAAGTTATATTTCCTCTCTCTCTTGCTTTTTGTTAAAATAAGTTAAAAAATATAAAACCCCAAAAATAGCGGCCATTACATTTCCGTGGACCCACACTGGGACTCACCAGGCGACACAAATACATAAATCAACCATAATATCATTGTGGTACCAAACCACAAAGTACTAACCACTACTCCGACGAGGAGTTTATACACCACGTGGCTCATAAATGCCACGACACACAGGATTCAAATTACAAATATAAACCATATGAAGATTGAGTATATTTCAATTAATACTACAATGAGATGAAATGTTACCAAGCGGAAATAGAAATACACGGTTATTTCATAATCAGAAAAAAAAGAAGACTCGGGGGGCCCAAACTAGTATCCTCAAAACTCTTCGCCGTCACAATGCTCTTCCTGGGCCTTAGTCTTCCCTCGACCTAAAATACAATAACAGGTATTTCGCCCAACACAGGGTCAGATGTATATACATAACAATAAATTCTCAAGATGTAGTATCTCAAAGAAACAACCCGACTGTCGAACATACCCCTCGGGGTATGAACAACCAGTCGCAAACCGTCCAACATACTCAACCATACATGGAGTATGAACGATCAATAAACATGGCTCAAGATGGACATCACAATACGCCCGATCAGGAAATGTGTCCATGCACATGTCCATCCCATATACGAAATCCAGGATATACGTGGGACAATGTACCTAATTAGCCTCACGAACTACGTCTCGTGTGCACAGTCCAATGTGGAAACATCAACACATGGTCGTATGTGCCCGACTAAAAATCCTACACATGACCAATCGGCACACAAATATGATTCCAGATATATCACGATACTACATGACAACGAAACTCAATGAATCACACATCCGAATAGGATCAAGAAAAAACTCCCCAAAGTGACAATAACGATCAACGAGACCAAACGATATCAAATGTAGTGAACTTTAGGAATACAATCCCACGGCTAAAAATATAAAAAAAAGGATTTATTATTTGAAAAAAATTATCAACAATTATAACTCCAAACAATTTTTCCCACAAACATAATCAAGGTTATATTTCCTCTCTCTCTTGATTTTTGCTAAAATAAGCTAAAAATATAAAAAAGACGATTTAGTCTTTGAAAAAAATTATCAACAATCATAACTCCAAATGATTTTTCCTAGAAACATAATCAAAGTTCTATTTCCTCTCTCTCTTGATTTTTGCTAAAATAAGCTAAAAATATAAAAAAGACGATTTAGTACAACAACATGAGAGTCTTAGTCCCGAAATAGTTTGGATCGGCTAACATGAATCATTCTCTGAAAATGTTAAGTCGTCTCCAATAGAACAGTCAGAAAAAAGACTATTTAGTATTTGAAGAAAATTATCAATAATCATAACTCCAAACGATTTTCCTACAAACATAATCAAAGTTATATTTCCTCTCTTTTTTGGTAAAATAAGCTAAAAAATATAAAAAAAAGTATGATTTAGTATTTGAAAAAAATTATCAACAATCATAACTCCAAACGATTTTTCCTACATACATAATTAAATTTATATTTGCTCTCTCTCTCTTGCTTTTTGCTAAGATAAGCTAAAAATATAAAAAAGACGATTTAGTATTTGAAAAAAATTATCAACAATCATGACTCCCAAATATTTTTCCTACAAACATAATCAAAGTTATATTTTCTCTCTCTCTCTTTCTCTCTCTTGCTCTTTTCTAAAATAAGCTAAAATATAAAAAATATGATTTAATGTTTGAAAAAAATTATCAACAATCATAACTCCAAACGATTTTTCCTACAAACATAATCATAGTTATATTTTCTCTCTCTCTTGCTTTTTGCTAAATTAAGCTAAAAAAACAATTTAATATTTGAAAAAATTTATGCAAAATATATATGAAATGTGATCTCTATTTATAGAGTGAGAAATAAAAAAACATAATGACGGTGATTTTATTTTCTTAGTTTTTTGCATCTCTATTTTTTAGACCATTGCAGTTTGGACATGAAATATTGTACTACCTCGGTTCATTAATAAATGCAACATGGAAAAAAAATCATGTGTTGTAAATGGAGTAGGAGAAAGAGAGAATAAAGTAGAGAGAAACTGTAGAGAATTCGAGGTGTAATCAGATCTCTTATTACGAGGACTTCAGGCCTCTATTTATTTTGAGATACAGAGCTAGGGTTTGGGGTTAAGGGATGAGTATCACTACTATTTGATACATATCTAAAAGATATGTTTACAACACTCCCCCTTGATGATCATCCCTAAAAATATACATATGCTGCCTCGTTAAAATCTTGCCAGGAAAACTCAGTGGGACAAAGCCCGATCGAAGGAAAAGAGTACTGCTGCTCCCCCATAAATTAAGCATCGTAGATCTTGAGCCGGCGCATGCAATAGTTTATCTAAACTGCCTGAATGTTGATGTTGGTCTAACATGACTATCACTTGAACAATATGTTGATGTCGCCGCTCCTTTGAAGATTACGTTTGTAGAATAACTTGGAAGAAATACTGCTCTGTCCAACCACCTTTGATATACAAAGTTACAAAATGATGTCCACTCAATATTAATATTCTCCCTTGGACACTATTATTGTGATGTCCATGCTGTAATATCCGTAATTTTCCAATTTTAGCAGTTTTCAATTTTGGTGTACATCTATTTTTATCGACTCGCTTGTAACCGTTTCGACATTTTGAATCTACTTTGTTCTTGGAGTTTTTCCATTTGGACGAGTTTTGATGATGTTTTCACGTAATTTCGTTTTATGACATGTTTTACCGTATGAACGTTCGATTCTTGTAAAACTCATTCGTTTTCGTTGTTTCTAGGTTTGTACAAGTTCGTATGGTTGAGTTGGTCATGTGGAGACTTTCGGTTTGTAAATCCGACGTCATTTCGTGATTTTCGGGCACTTGGGCCATTTTTGTAATTCCTAGTTTAGGGAATCTTATTTTCGTTGTCGCATTACGGACCCTCCGGTGGTCGGAATTGTATTTTCTTTCAGCGCTTAGCTCCGTCGTCTTGTATGCTTCGCGTCTATGTTCCTGGATTCTGGTCTCGTCGTGCGTTTCGTGTTTTGTACCCTCGACAGCAGCTTACTGCTGATGTGACATCAGCAGTACTGAACTGCTGTGTAGGTAGCGCACGCTACTCCTGTTACCTTGCGTGCGCTACCGATGTGCAGTTAGCGTACGCTAACTCCCTATTGTTAGCGTACGCTAGCGAATAGTGGCAGTAGCCATTGGACCTGTCACGGCCCCGTTAGCGCGCTATATATGACAGTTAGCGTGCGCTAACTCCACAGAATATATAAGTCAGCGGACAGTTTCAGAACAGCAGTTTTATTCTTTTCTCTTCGTTTCTTCGACGTGCGACCTCAGAGGCGATTTCCACCGGTTCTATTCGGAGTTCTCTTCAAATTCCATCACGGTAGAATCGAGCCATCATATCATAATCAGCATAATCACCCTTCATCAGCCAAATTAAAGGTAATTCCCCATGAACCCTAATTTTTGACGAATTTAGGGGTTTTTCGGGATTCTAGGGTTTAGTTCCGAATTGTTCATCTATATTACGATATTCTATACCGATTGTGATTATTGAGTGATTCTTAATCCAATTTTCTTGATTTTAATCCGCGAATTATCAATACGGGGAGATTTTGCGTAAACCCTCGCCCGTATCGATTTATCGTTCATTGTCGTATCATGTAATTGGGGTTATGGGTGTATTCCAATAGAGTATTGTTGCCCGTGGGGACTGAACTGTGTTGATCCTTCGTTTAGGAACCGTCGTTTTCCACCCGGACCGTTCGTAGTCGTGTTTCAACTCCGTTTCTTCAAGAATGTCTCAAAGGCAAGTACTTTACATTTGTTTACATGTTCTAGTATTTGAATTATGGCTGTATTGTGGTTGTTGTGGATGGTTATGTGTATGTTCACCTAGGGACGGTCCGACGGGGCCTCTAGGGATACGTATTGTCGTGAGTGTGCGTATCGCGAACTGTGGTTAGCCACCCAGGGATGTCCGACGGGGCTCTGAGGGGTACGGTGGCCGTGAGTCTCGTACCAACGGTTAACTTTGAATTGTGATTTGTTGGAGATAATGTGCCTTACGATTGTACAATGTAAATATTCCGGAATATAAAATGTTTTCTAAAATGATTTTTTGGCGCATATTTTCATCTGATTAGAATGTAGTTCAAATGGATTGTACTTGCACTAGCAGTTGTCGCTAACCCCTTAAATGGGGGAAATACTTTTTGTATTTCAGGTATCGATCGTGGGGACAAACGAGCACTTGAGCCGTATGAGGATGATGGGCAAGCATGATACTGATCAGTAGTCATTTGTTGGTGTTCAGTTCAGTCTATTACTTTTGATGTCTTGTTTTGGGACTTTTGTATTATAAAATTGGTTTAAGTACTCGAGTACTTCTTGTTTCAAAATTATTAATGTTGTGTTCCTGTTTTGGGAAATGGATTGGTGTTGGATTTTATTGTCGAATTGTAATCTTATTTGAATTATCGTATTATTGATGATTGTTTGTCGTTGTCAAATGTCTTGTTGGTACGTTAGCCTGGTGGATTCCATAGTGTGGAGTCCACGGCGCTGTAATATGCCCTGAATGTCTTGGGGGTGTTACATAATATGGTATCAGAGCTTAGGTTTATGGATACCTAGGCTGTCGGTTATTTAGGTCTAGTTAAGTGTCGTTTTTGGGACAGTATCACTGCTATGCCATCATCTCAGTACGCCGGTGCTCGTAAGTTTTCCCAACTTGACTCGTTTCACCATTATGTTCTATTCCTGTCTTAGTATCTTGTTGCGTTTTGCGTTTGAATTGTACTTACCCGTTGCTTCTTCAGAATTCCTGCTGGTAGAGGACGCGGACGTGGTCGCGGACGCGGTAGGGGACATGGCGCAGCCGGTGGGGCGGCCATGTCCGATCACTCGGGAACTGATTTGGCGATGCCTTCTTTGTCGAACAGTGTTCCCCCTAGTTTCGGAGGTCAGCAGGACCAGTCTGCTAGCTCCGGTAATGCACATGAGAATGTTGGAGTGGCCAACATTTTGCAGCAAGTAGCGAACCAGATGACGCTACTGACTCAAGCCGTTCTAGTCGGCCAAGCTAATGCCAACCCGGTTCCGCCTATTGGAGCCGGCAATGATAAGTTGCTTCAGGACGTGATTCGTATGCGTCCTCCACAGTTTGATGGTGCTTCCGACCCTTCCGGTTGGGAGAATTGGCTATTCGAGATGGAGAAAGTATTTGAGGCTGCTAATTGTTCCGAGGAGAGGAAAGTACCCATTGCCCAGTACTTCCTCGCCAAGGAGGCAGCAACGTGGTGGCAAGCGGTGAAACCGCGTGACCGGGCAGCTACGTGGGCAGAGTTTCGGGATCTGATGGAAGACGAATTCTGTCCTTGGCCAGTGAAAGAGGGGAGGATCCGAGCCTTCTTTGAGGCTAAGCCCCAGGATGTTCCTATTTCTCAAGCTATCAAAGACTACAATCAACAGCTGCATTATGTGAGGAACCAAGTCCGAGATGAACTTGATAAGATCCGCCACTTTGACATGCGGATGAAACCGAGGGTGCGCCACTACATGTCTGGTCTGGGGTGCACGACTTTGAAAGAATATCAGAATAAAGCGATGGCTTATGAGATGTCATTTTCTGCGACAGAGACGGCAACCGAAGGAAAGAAGCAGAAGACCGCCGGTCAGTTTTCGGGAGGCAAGTCTGGAGGGTATCCGAAGGCTCAGTCTGGTTCGCGAGTCTTCGGGAGTCAGTCGCCATCAGTTGGTCGAGGAAACGGTTCTAGGTCTGCTCCTACTGGTTCCGTCCGGGGTCCTACGTGCTTCAACTGTAGTCGTCCGGGCCACATGATGAGTGAGTGTGATAGGCCTCCGATTCAGTGTCTTGTTTGTGGTCGGATGGGTCATCGTGCTAAGTTCTGTACGGATGCAGCTCGAGCCCCAGTTACTCAGATATCAGCCCAAGCTGCGGGAGTGCCGAGTGTTAATCAGGCACCGACAGTTCCTCAGCCGCAGCAGAGTTTTGGTAGAGGTCGAGGACGTGGTTAGCCTTCTAGAGGGGGAGCTTCTAGTGCGGGTTCTGTTCCGCCCCGAGTGTACGAGATGAGACGAGCAGGAGATCCTGACGCGACGGTGGCTACAGGTACCGTCCACATCCTTGATCATCCTGTTTCCGTATTGTTCGATTCTGGTGCTACGCATTCTTTTATATCTATGGATTGTGTGCGTCGTCTGCATGTTGATTGCCTAGTTGCCTGTGAGCCTTTTGTTGTTAAACTTCCAAGTGGGGATAACATCGTGGGGGACCGTGAGATTAGAGATTTTTCTGTGAGTATCGCGGGGAGGGATTGGCCTTCTAATCTGATTGCGGTAGATATTAAGGATGAGGATTTGATTCTGGGTGAGGATTGGCTGGACCGTCATGGGGCGATCATGAATTATAGAACGATAACCGTTTCAATGTTAGCCTCTGACGGTACCGAGCATTCTTTTGTGGGGCGTAAGCAGAGTAGCCAGAGATTACTGATCAGCGCCTTGAGGGCGGTGAGACTCCTTCGGGGAGGTTGCACGGGTTATCGGTGTTACGCCTTGAGATCGGAAGAAGGGGGAGTCGAGCTCTCGTCTATTCCGGTAGTGTGTGAGTATCCTGATGTTTTTCCAGACGAGTTGCCGGGTTTGCCGCCGGACCGAGAAGTTGAGCTTACCGTCGATTTAGAGCCGGGTGCAGCACCTATATCTAAGACGCCATACCGTATGGCGCCTACCGAGATGCTGGAGTTGAAGAAACAGTTGGGAGAGTTGCTAGACATGGGGTATATTCGACCGAGCGCCTCACCTTGGGGCGCACCGGTCCTGTTTGTGAAGAAGAAGGACGGGTCACTTTGTTTGTGTATCGACTACCGAGAGTTGAACAAAGTGACCATCAAAAACAAATATCCGCTCCCGAGGATTGATGACTTGTTTGATCACTTGCAAGGGGCAACCGTGGTTTCGAAGATTGATTTGAGATCGGGATATTATCAGCTCCGAGTGAAGGATACCGATATTCCGAAGACGGCCTTTCGGACGAGATACGGACACTACGAGTTTGTGGTTATGCCTTTTGGGCTAACCAACGCACCAACCGTGTTCATGCAGCTTATGAACAAAGTCTTTATCGAGTACCTCGATAAGTGTGTAGTCGATTTTATCGACGACATCCTGATTTACTCGAGGAGGAGGAGCACGCCCGTCATTTGCATATCATATTAGATATTTTGAGAACTCAGCATCTTTTTGCAAAGTTCTCAAAGTGCGAGTTTTGGTTACGAGAGGTTATGTTTCTCGGTCATGTGATCTCGGCCGAGGGTGTTCATGTGGACCCACATAAGGTAGAGGCAGTGTTGGATTGGGCGCCGCCCAAGAACGTGAAGGAGGTCCGCAGTTTTCTGGAATTAGCCGGGTATTACTGCAGATTCGTCGAGGGGTTCTCTAAGCTCGCTCGACCGCTGACTCAGTTGTTACAGAAGTCAGAGAAGTTTGTGTGGACCGATGAGAGGCAGAATAGTTTTGAGGAGTTGAAGAAGCGGTTGACGACCGCTCCTGTTTTGGCTTTACCGAGTGGTAATGATGGTTTCTCAGTTTATACTGATGCCTCGGGCCAAGGGCTCGGATGCGTACTTATGCAACATGGGAGGACGATTGCCTATGCTTCCCGTCAGTTGAAACCGTACGAGTTGAATTACCCTACGCACGATCTTGAGTTGGCCGCAGTCGTATTTGCGTTGAAGATCTGGCGTCATTACTTGTATGGCTCGTCGTGTCAGATTTTCACTGATCACAAGAGCCTGAAGTAAATTTTCACCCAGAAAGAGCTTAATATGAGACAGAGGAGGTGGTTGGAATTGATTAAGGATTACGATCTCGAGATCCTCTATCATCCGGGCAAGGCTAATGTGGTAGCAGATGCTTTGAGCCGGAAATCGGTATCGCTTCGGGCACTTGAGTTGCTTATGGCCCAGTCGGGACTTCAGCGAGAGTTTACGAGGTTGAGCATTGAGGTTGTACTGCCAGAGAGTTCCGGGCAGTTGCGTACTCTTGAGATTTCTTCATCTCTGGTCGATGACATAAAATCGGGACAGTTGGAGGACCCGATGTTTATTCAGCTTCGAGAGAGTGTAGGGAAGGGGAAAGCCCCGGGATTTGTTATTCATGAGGACGGAGTGTTGAGATTCCGAGGTCGGTTGTGTGTTCCGAACGACTCGGAATTGAGACAGAGTATTATGCGAGAGGCTCATGCGTCACCTTACTCAGTCCATCCGGGCTCGAGTAAAATGTATAAAGATCTGAGGAAAAATTTCTGGTGGAACGATATGAAGAAGGGGGTAGTTCAGTTTGTGACTAAGTGTTTGACTTGTCAGCAAGTCAAGATTGAGCATCAGCGGCCAGTCGGGTTATTGAAACCACTTCCCGTCCCGGAATGGAAGTGGGAGGATATCTCTATGGATTTTGTCACGGGTTTGCCGAGGACGAAGACTGGTATGAATATGGTGTGGGTGATTGTAGACCGACTGACTAAGTCGGCACATTTTCTGGGCATCAAGGATACTTGGGTTCCAGAAAAGTTGGCTCGTATTTTTATCGCACAAATAGTGAGGCTTCATGGTACGCCGAGGACCATTATTTCAGATAGGGATGGCCGGTTTGTATCGCACTTTTGGCAGGCGGTACATAAGGCATTGGGGATACGGTTGCGTTTGAGTACATCTTTCCACCCTCAGACTGACGGACAGTCCGAACGTACCATTCAGACATTCGAGGATTTGTTGCGCGCGTGCGCGTTAGATTGGAGTAGTGACTGGGAGGAGCATTTGGCCTTAATTGAGTTTACTTATAATAATAGCTGGCACGCATCGATTAAGATGGCACCGTATGAGGCACTTTATGGCCGACGTTGCCGATCACCGATATGTTGGGATGAGCCATCCGATTTGGTTGGCACCGAGACGGACCTTGTGTTGGAGACGAGGGAGAAAGTTGAATTGATTAGGAAGAGAATGTTGGCTGCTCAGAGTCGACAAAAGTCTTATGCGGATGTTAGGCGTAGACCTTTGGAGTTTGAGGTGGGAGATCATGTTCTGTTGAGAGTGTCTCCGACGAAAGGAGTTTTCCGTTTTGGGAAGAAGGGGAAACTCAGACCGAGATATATTGGACCTTTCGAGATATTGGAGAGAGTCGGTGAGTTGGCATACCGTTTGGCTTTACCTCCGTCGCTGAGTCATGTGCATAGCGTATTTCACGTTTCCCAGTTGAGAAAGTACGTTCCGGACCCGTCCCACATTATTGACTTTGGGGACGTGCAGATCGAGAAGGATGTTACGTTTGAAGAGAGGCCCGTCAGAATTTTGGAGCGTCGTGACAAGCAGTTAAGGCACAAAACCATTCCTTTGGTTAAGGTGCAATGGTCGAGGCACGGAGTAGAAGAAGCGACGTGGGAGTTAGAGGAGGATATGCGTTCGAGGCATCCCGAACTTTTTGATTCTTAAGTTTCGGGACGAAACTTTATTTTAGAGGGGGAGAATGTAATATCCGTAATTTTCCAATTTTAGCAGTTTCCATTTTTTTGTGTATGTCTATTTTTATCGACTCGCTTGTAACCTTTTCGACATTTTGAATCTACTTTGTTCTTGGAATTTTTTCCATTTGGACGAGTTTTGATGATGTTTTCACGTAATTTCGTTTTATGACATGTTTTGCCGTATAAACGTTCGATTCTTGTAAAACTCATTCGTTTTCGTTGTTTCTTGGTTTGTACAAGTTCGTATGGTTGAGTTGGTCATGTGGAGACTTTCGGTTTGTAAATCCGACGTCGTTTCGTGATTTTCGGGCACTTGGGCTATTTTTGTAATTCCTAATAATTTAGGGAATCTTATTTTTGTTGTCGCATTACGGACCCTTCGGTGGTCGGAATTGTATTTTCTTTCAGCGCTTAGCTCCATCGTCTTGTATGCTTCGCGTCTATGTTCCTGGATTCTGGTCTCTTCGTGCGTTTCGTGTTTTGTACCCTCGACAGCAGCTTACTGCTGATGTGACATCAGCAGTACTGAACTGCTGTGTAGGTAGCGCACGCTACTCCTGTTACCTTGCATGCGCTACCGATGTGCAGTTAGCGTACGCTAACTCCCTATTGTTAGCGTACGCTAGCGAATAGTGGCAGTAGCCACTGGACCTGTCACGGCCCCGTTAGCGCGCGCTATATATGACAGTTAGCGTGCGCTAACTCCACAGAATATATAAGTCAGCGGACAGTTTCAGAACAGCAGTTTTTTTCTTTTCTCTTCGTTTCTTCGACGTGCGACCTCAGAGGCGATTTCCACCGGTTCTATTCGGAGTTCTCTTCAAATTCCATCATGGTAGAATCGATCCATCATATCATAATCAGCATAATCACCCTTCATCAGCCGAATTAAAGGTAATTCCTCAGGAACCCTAATTTTTGACGAATTTGGGGGTTTTTCGGGATTCTAGGGTTTAGTTCCGAATTGTTCATCTATATTACGATATTCTATACCGATTGTGATTATTGAGTGATTCTTAATCCAATTTTCTTGATTTTAATCCGCGAATTATCAATACGGGGAGATTTTGCGTAAACCCTCGCCCGTATCGATTTATCGTTCATTGTCGTATCATGTAATTGGGGTTATGGGTGTATTCCAATAGAGTATTGTTGCCCGTGGGGACTGAACTGTGTTGATCCTTCGTTTAGGAACCGTCGTTTTCCACCCGGACCGTTCGTAGTCGTGTTTCAACTCCGTTTCTTCAAGAATGTCTCAAAGGCAAGTACTTTACATTTGTTTACATGTTCTAGTATTTGAATTATGGCTGTATTGTGGTTGTTGTGGATGGTTATGTGTATGTTCACCTAGGGACGGTCCGACGGGGCCTCTAGGGATACGTATTGTCGTGAGTGTGCGTATCGCGAACTGTGGTTAGCCACCCAGGGATGTCCGACGGGGCTCTGAGGGGTACGGTGGCCGTGAGTCTCGTACCAACGGTTAACTTTGAATTGTGATTTGTTGGAGATAATGTGCCTTACGATTGTACAATGTAAATATTCCGGAATATAAAATGTTTTCTAAAATGATTTTTTGGCGCATATTTTCATCTGATTAGAATGTAGTTCAAATGGATTGTACTTGCACTAGCAGTTGTCGCTAACCCCTTAAATGGGGGAAATACTTTTTGTATTTCAGGTATCGATCGTGGGGACAAACGAGCACTTGAGCCGTATGAGGATGATGGGCAAGCATGATACTGATCAGTAGTCATTTGTTGGTGTTCAGTTCAGTCTATTACTTTTGATGTCTTGTTTTGGGACTTTTGTATTATAAAATTGGTTTAAGTACTCGAGTACTTCTTGTTTCAAAATTATTAATGTTGTGTTCCTGTTTTGGGAAATGGATTGGTGTTGGATTTTATTGTCGGATTGTAATCTTATTTGAATTGTCGTATTATTGATTATTGTTTGTCGTTGTCAAATGTCTTGTTGGTACGTTAGCCTGGTGGATTCCATAGTGTGGAGTCCACGGCGCTGTAATATGCCCTGAATGTCTTGGGGTGTTACACATGCCTCGTTAAAAGCCTCTCTAGAAAAACCCTGTGGGAAAAAATCTGATAGAGGAAAAGAGTACATGACATACACTTTAATTATATGTTGTACTAGTTGCCTCATTAAAAGAGTACATGACAATCCATACATTATTCTTTTAAAGAATATCGGGAGAAATTCTCAAATCATTAACCAATTTGAGATATAATGTGTATGATGCAAATATTAGCATCTAAGTATTCCACCAATGTCAATCTCGATTTTCCTATAAAATAGGACAAGGTTTCCTACACCTTTGAAGATAACAGAAAATATGATTAACATCATATAAATATATTTCATTCTGGGAGAAACTCTTAAAACTTGCAAGTTTATTTCATACATATCAGGCCTGATAGAGCAGTACTTTTGGTACTCAAATTAATGAACTTCTGGTTCATGCTTTCGTTGTTATCTTATTCATTTCAAATAATGAGCCAATCATTGGGATACTTAGTAAATATGAAAATTATCTCTCCAAGTAAACTGACTGGTATGTAAATATTTTTCTTGGAGATGTTCGGTCTGCAGGCCGAAACAATACTTATGTTTTAACGATGAACTTTATTCAAACACTCTGTCTCAAGGCACGAGTTAGCCCTCTCAAGTCCTTTGCTTTGTATCAATTAACATGATAAATAATATACAAATCATTCAATGACTTTTGTTAAACACGCTAAAGCTTTATCATTGCTCATATATTCTTACTTCAGGAAGAACTGACTTCATATATTATTACTCTTTATGAGTTTATTTTCCTTTCTATAAGGAAGCTTGAGTACTGAAACTCATATTTACGATGATCTGTACACAAATATAATCATGACGTTTGTTAAGATATCGATATTTGCAATACTGCCATATATATTTAATATTGGAACGTAATGCCATAACATGAGAATAAATTTTACATTTAGAGTTTCTACTAAAACTCTTGAGCTTCTCGCTTTATTTCACACCACCTTATTCACTGTTATTTCTCTTTCATAGAAATAATAAGTGTGTCCTCCATGGACCACTTTCTTTGGTGTATTTACTATGAAACAAAAGACTTTTTGTCTTATAATCGAGTAAAGCTCTGCCTCAATTTCTATTGCCAATGTGCTTCTGGCACAATAATATCAAGTAGCTTTTGGATCTGAATAATTATTTAGAATTTGAGGCAAGAAGTGTTGTCGACAACTTGATATTTCTATCATACAGATATCATGTACTTATAAAGTTCATGGCATTATTAACACTTATATAAATCAGATCTATATTATTTCTCATAATATAATAGATCTGGTCATTCCGTAATTCCAATTTCATGATTATTTTAAGCACGTGCAATTGTATTGGGATTCTCGTCTTCCAGACGAACCTCTTGAGGAGGCTTAATGAGTGATAAGGTTTCTCTATTAAATTTATATTCTGCGGATGTATATTCTAAGCACCAAATGTCTCATGCTTCTGACGTCGAGAAACATAGCGTTATCCATATAGTTCATCATGAACTTTAATCATTTGTTGGTGCATAACCCTTATATGTTTTATCACTCCATAGGCAGTTAATAAACTTATGAACTTTCATCTCATCTTATTTAATTAATATATGTGGATATATTATACGCCCTGAATTTGATGGCATTCTTCCATTTATATCTTCCCCCTAATGCCTCAAAGTCATTTAATTTTATTTGCTTCAAGCAAATTTACATTGTGTGATTCACTTTATTATAATCTATCTCACACTCTGTATTTGTATCAATTAATAACCTTCTTTGGGCTCTCTCTTGACCAAAATATATATGTGTTTTCTATAAGTAGACTCATGTGCTTCAGGCACTACTTGAGTAAAGCAACTGACCTTCACTGTAATATTTCAATACCATTTACAATTAAACTTGTAATTGATACTTACAATCATTTTGAGTTTTGTATTGCCTCTGGAATACAAAAAAACGAAAGTCTATCAATATTTAGGGAGAAATATGGTCATTTGCTGATCATAATAGATCTTTCAAAGATCTCCATCTAACAATAATATCTCTCATCAAAGAATTTATCTTTGGCTCTTACATGAGCAATGAAAAAGAAAGTTCAAAATGTATGCCTTGGGCACAAATATCCCGAGAATCCGTAACTATCATTGTATTTGGGTCACATAAATAAATTTATATATCTCCAAATCCGAGACCCGAATCGTAATCCATATGATTAATGATACCTAATCGGTTGCGCAATCTAGCACTGACAAAATAAATGGATAATATATTATATAATATCCAACATATAAATTGTTCGTCTGGAATATGTAATATTCTTCAGGAATATTAATTGTGCCACTTTGGGAGTAACAATTTAAATCAAAATAACAATACATAATGTTATATGTGGTCATGAATTGCTCTTCAGGAGCATGAATATTGTAACACCCCCAAAACCGTATGGGAATATTACACGCCGTAGACCCTTTCCACAAGGATCTACCAGGCTAAACATCCATAAACAACCAAATGCTTGCCCAGCCAGGGTCAAACAATAAAATGATACAGACCGATATGGTCACTTACACGTGAATACACAGACCGATGAGGTCACACAACCCAATTGACAAAACTGACTTAAATAACATTACCCACACAGGGGTCGAAATACAATACAGCGGAAGACTGAAATCAACTCTTACAACACAACAAAAATCAAAACAACTCTCGACTCATGATTAGTATCGCAGCTCGTCATCCTCTTGTGCCAATCCTGTGACTGCTCCCCCGAATCTGCATGTACCTGGACGCAAAACAGACATCCACCCCCCGATTACTCGGGGGTTAGTAAAACTCCACTGTTTTACTAGTGCAAGTATCAAATCATACGAAATGTAACAAGCAATTAATAATCGTGATCAAATATAATAATCAAGTATCAAATATTCCTGGGAGGTTTTCACAAGAGAAGATAAGCTATGAAGCATTCGAAAATAAGATTATCATCTCGGGAATTTTTAATATTTCAAAACCTTAAGACCTCAAGTCCTGATTCACAAAACCTTTCGAAAAACTTAAGGGCCTTAACCCAAAACTCGTTTCATAATTCAACCGTTTACAATACCGGAAACATTTCCATAAATCTCGTGGGGCTCGGCCCAACATTCTTTCTTAAAACTTTTCCTGTAAAAACTTTGATTTGAAAAGTATCATGCTCATGACACCGTGATCCATCATCACGTGTCTCCGTAGGTTCAACAACCCGCACGGACTACATCACACATAAATTAACAAACATAATCAATTCCGACACCGTGATCCATCACGTGTCTCCGTAGGTTCAACAACCCACGGACTATTAACCAATCATAACCAATTGACACCGTGATCCATCACGTGTCTCCGTAGGCATAACAACCCGCACGGACTATATCAATCACAACAATCACACACACAATCCTGACACCGTAGTCCACTGCCACGTGTCACCGTAAGCCCCGTCGAGCTCACCCGGTTGGACGCACTGGGTCCGAAACTCATGGTCCACTGCCATGCGTTATCGTAGGCCTCGTCGAGCAAAGACGATTGGACCTCGATGCCTCACTAAGTTACGATCCCGTAGTCCACTGCCACGAATCCTCGTAGGTCCCGTCGAACCAACACGAGTGAACTTAGCGGTCACACACATATTCACATTCACATTACATACAACAACGAGCACAATTAATCAATCACCTTGATCACCACAAAATCGTACATTGCACGCAAATAACACAACCTCGACACTCGCAACAACTATCATCAATCAACGACATTTAACCAACATAACACACATTCGGTACACAATACATTGTACAACCAAGTGTACAACCATCCCATATGTACGTCGCATCCCCGCACAAATGGCACAACGCCTAACACGTATACTGATATAACACTATTATCACAAAGCCTTCAAATTGCGGAAAACACAACCAACTCAAACGGAACATATTTACGAAGGCAAGCAAAGTCATTATACATCTCATACGTAATTACTAGTCGCAAGATACAAGTCGTATAGTAAGATACTTGCCTTAATAACCGCTACCGAACGCTCCGAAGAATACGGTTCGACCGGGAAGCTCGGACCCGAAGAAGACAACGAGCGGAAGGGTCCCGACTCGAGTTCTTCACAAGAATTCGACCCTAACAACATAAAGACTCAATCAACTACAATTACGGAGAAACCACGAATTAATCGACGTTCTATCCTAAGGGACCATCCATGAACACTATTGAGGCATAAAGTTCAAATTCGATCAACGAAGGGGAAAAACTTGGAATTTATCCGCTAAAGTTCTAGGAAAACATAACACCATGATTACCCAACTAATGTCCATCATCAATCGAAGCAAAAACGAAAGGAAAAATGAATTATAGCCAAGAACCCTAAAATTAGGTATAATGACCAATTACCTCAATTCAACGATGGAATGGTGGAAGGAAGATGATTGATTCGTGTTAGAATGTCCAAATCCGAGTTATAAGATGTTACACTGCAATATCTGGTTGAAATCGCCCAAAGTCGCGAGGAGAGAGTGGAGAAACGGGAGAGAAAGGAAGAAATGGGGTTAAAACACCCGTCTGTCCTTTATATACTGGACAGAACACGGCGCAACAAACGGTCCAAATAGCGCCGTGTTCAGCGCCGTGTTGCTGGTCAGCGGGCGACCCCTGTGCGACACGGCGCACAGACACGGCGCAAAATGCCGCGGGTCTTGCGCCGTTTTGCACAGGTCCTGACAGACAGCATTCTGGACAGAAAACAACGCTACCAAAAACGAAAAAGACGATCACCAAAACACGATATGCCGACCCAACAGTCCGAGGAAAATACACACAACGAGAAACAATAACCAGTAACCCAAAACGGTCCGGGGTACACGATTAAAACCGAACAAGGAACAAATTCCCTAAACTTATAAGAAATTACAAAAACGGCCCAAACATCCGAAAATCATGATACTTGGTCGAATAACCAAACCGAAGTTCACAACACGTCCAACAAAGTTAAACGGACTTACGGGAACCTCGAAACAATAGTTTGACGAGATTCGCAAGAATCGAACTCAAGTGCGGAAAAGTCGCTAAAAAGCTCGGAACTCAACAAAACGATACCGAAATGAACTCGGATGACAAAAAGTGCAGAATTAAATATTCTCCGAATGACGAAACGGTCAAAAGCGAGTTTTCGAAACGGACCTCCGCCGAAAAACGAAAATTACCGGAAGTCCGAAATTGCGGATATTACATTCTACCCTCCTTAAAAGAAGTTTCGTCCCGAAACTTAAAATAAGTAGGGAGAAGCAATATCCCAACAGGTAACCTCAACGAGATAAACAAGACCGCATACCTTTCGTCGTTTGGCGAATCGTTTCTTGCAATGCGAAAGATTAGACAGCGTGGAAACACGCCCACGACGACCATAACAAAGCCACCGGCAATGATTCAAAACAATAACAATCAATTAACGACGCATCACATACCACATCATATGCACACATTTAATCAAAGAAACGTACGCGACAACAAGTTGCACCCGACTAAAATGGCTATGCGATAGAAACAAATAGAGTATCACGATAGAAATCATTCCGATTCTCATCAATAAGAAAATGTCTGACGTCAAAACACAAACAATTCAAGATAACGGAAAACGAGAATCGAATATTACATTCTATCCTATTAAAATTAAGTTTCGTCCAGAAACTTAAAATAAAACATCATGATAGAATAGAAACCAAACCAAAAAGTTCACGCAACAAATATCAATCTCTACACGAATTACAGCACAAAGTACGATACACAACTACATCACTTTGGACACCACCGGGCCCTCCCGAGTAGGAACGAAAACCCGATTCCCGAACATCCCGGCAACGGACTCACAATGCACCGCTTGGTGCCCTGATTGGCCGCACTTAAAACAATTAACGGTGGCGAACGACAATTACGTCTCGCATGGCCTACACGATGCGATTAAAGCGAGTCTTCACACCGATCGTCTTACTCGCCTGCAGGGTAAGGTTCTTAGGTAGTCAACCGAACGAGGAGTGCTCCCGGAAAGGAAGCTGAAGCAACGGGCTCACGGATCTCACTCTTCCGGCCTCTTGAAAAATTCCTCGAGGTCTTCTCGTCTCTTACTCTCGAACGCATTCCGTCACGAAACGGCCATCTCAATGGCTAAAGCTCGGTCCCGATATTCCTTCAGGGTGGCACACATGAGCGGAGCCATACTCTCACGGATATGGGGTTTCATGCGCATATTGAAGTATCGGACCTTGTCCGCTTCACTTCTCACTTGATCACGAACATAAGCCAACTGCCGATTATAATCGACTATCGCCGGGATATTGACACATCTTGGGCGTAGCGAGAAAAATTCAACGATTCTGCGTTCACGAACAGCGGCAGGCGTGCTGCGCCTCCATGGCGGTCTTAAACTCAGCCCATGTAGGTGTATGATCTGCAGGCACTACGGCGTGCCACCAGTCTGCAGCATCTTTGTCGAGTAGGTCTTGAGCAATGGGTACCCTCCTATCATCCGGACAAGCTACGGCATCAAATATTCTCCCATTTGGAAGAGCCGCTTTTCCCAACCTAACAAGTCGACGAACCCACAAAACGGGCGGTGCATCTTCATCACATCTCGTAACCACTTACTAGTTCCGTTATCCCTATTTGGGTTCTCATCCCGACGCACGGCCCGATTCATCTGCACTAACCGATCAACCACTGACGAAGGATGGTGGCGGCGCCAACGTCAACATTAACGCTAGTCGAATATCCCCGATGCATCTTGGTGATTGGTACTCGGCAAGGAGGAGTCGCCCTCTCCTGCTCCCGATTACGACCACGACCACGACCATGACCACGGCCTCGACCTCGACCCCTTAGCATACTGAACGGACATCCAATCAGAATAACAAGATAAAACAAACCTCACATAATCGACATAAGCCCAAAATCAGCAGCACAATGCAATATTC
This sequence comes from Orobanche coerulescens, assembly GCA_033398695.1. NCBI lineage: Eukaryota > Viridiplantae > Streptophyta > Magnoliopsida > Lamiales > Orobanchaceae > Orobanche > Orobanche coerulescens. The sequence continues at coordinate 10,355 of JAWKAU010000538.1, read as the reverse complement.
ACACGTTCACATTGACAAAGATGAACGACCTATACCTCAGCATACACGGTTAAAACATTAGCATACCATTGTGGTCCAACACCGGTAATATTTTACAATGTCCGAAGTATTTTAAAACACATTTTTCAAATACCGTCTGATTGTGTCATTTGAAAATACACGGCTCATTTGTCAAAATTTAACAAATTTTAAAAATCCATATAAACTATGGTTTGACCGCACCACCAAAATATTTTCCAAAAATCAATTCCTACAAAATTCTCAAACTGTAAAGTCCTTCAGGAAACATTCTCAAACTTACCCATAGCGGACAAAAATTACAACATTCCAAAAACAGTCGAATTTAAAACCATATACTCAAACGGAAACCAGGGTCGCCAATTCAATCAAATGCATCTCGTAGTACCAAGTTTAAACCCACAGCAAAATCATTCATCGGAGTTTCTCACAAACTCTACCGTCGGTACCTATTCGAAACCCATCAAGGTTTAAAACTTTCACAACCTACCACCCCACCCGGTGGTTCAAAGATAAAACAATAACGTGCCCAGTTCTATACACATACTATGTGTCACAAGTGTTAAACACAACTATATTACACAATACTGTGTAAATAAAATTATGCACCGCAATTAACTCACTAAGATAAAATCGAGATACACAGGTATTACGCATAAAGGAGGAGACTTACATCCACAGGTCGCACGGAGGTGACGGTCGCCCACGATACTAATCTCGTTCGACAACATATCCGACACGTTGTGACTACGCACAACTCAACTTGTCACCTGACGACTCGAACGACAAGACCACACATTACTCGACAAACCACGACTCGACTCGACCCGACAGCCTAGGTTTCCGCAACCTAGGCTCCGATACCATAAATGTAACACCCCCAAAACCGTATGGGAATATTACACGCCGTAGACCCTTTCCACAAGGATCTACCAGGCTAAACATCCATAAACAACCAAATGCTTGCCCAGCTGAGTCAAACAATAAAATGATACAGACCGATATGGTCACTTACACGTGAATACACGGGCCAGATGAGGTCACACAACCCAATTGACAAAACGACTTAAATAACATTACCCACACAGGGTCGAAATACAATACATGGAAGATCAAATCAACTCTGACAACACAAAAAAATTCAAAACAACTCTCGACTCATGATTAGTATCGCACTCGTCATCCTCTTGTGCCAATCCTGTGTTGCTCCCGAATGCACGCATGTACCGGGCCAAGCAGACATCCACCCCCCGATTACTCGGGGGTTAGTAAAACTCCACTGTTTTACTAGTGCAAGTATCAAATCATACGAAATGTAACAAGCAATTAATAATCGCGATCAAATATAATAATCAAGTATCAAATATTCCCGGGAGGTTTTCACAAGAGAAGATAAGCTATGAAGCATTCGAAAATAAGATTATCATCTCGGGAATTTTTAATATTTCAAAACCTTAAGACCTCAAGTCCTGATTCACAAAACCTTTGAAAAACTTAAGGGCCTTAACCCAAAACTCGTTTCATAATTCAACCGTTTACAATACCGGAAACATTTCCATAAATCTCGTGGGGCTCGGCCCAACATTCTTTCTTAAAACTTTTCTGTAAAAACTTTGATTTGAAAAGTATCATGCTCATGACACCGTGATCCACATCACGTGTCTCCGTAGGTTCAACAACCCGCACGGACTACATCACGCATAAATTAACAAACATAATCAATTCCGACACCGTGATCCATCATCACGTGTCTCCGTAGGTTCAACAACCCACACGGACTATTAACCAATCATAACCAATTCCGACACCGTGATCCACATCACGTGTCTCCGTAGGCATAACAACCCGCACGGACTATATCAATCACAACAATCACACACACAATCCGACACCGTAGTCCACCGCCACGTGTCACCGTAAGCCCGTCGAGCTCACCCGGTTGGGCGCTGGGTCCGAAACTCATGGTCCACCGCCATGCGTTATCGTAGGCCTCGTCGGACCGGCCGCGATTGGACCTCGATTACCTCACTAAGTTCGATCCCGTAGTCCACTGCCACGAATCCTCGTAGGTCCCGTCGAACCAACACGAGTGAACTTAGCGGTCACACACATATTCACATTCACATTACATACAACAACGAGCACAATTAATCAATCACCTTGATCACCACAAAATCGTACATTGCACGCAAATAACACAACCTCGACACTCGCAACAACTATCATCAATCAACGACATTTAACCAACATAACACACATTCGGTACACAATACATTGTACAACCAAGTGTACAACCATCCCATATGTACGTCGCATTCCTGCACAAATGGCACAACACCTAACACGTATACTGATATAACACTATTATCACAAAGCCTTCAAATTGCGGAAAACACAACCAACTCAAACGGAACATATTTACGAAGGCAAGCAAAGTCATTATACATCTCATACGTAATTACTAGTCGCAAGATACAAGTCGTATAGTAAGATACTTGCCTTAATAACCGCTACCGAACGCTCCGAAGAATACGGTTCGACCGGGAAGCTCGGACCCCGAAGAAGACAACGAACGGAAGGGTCCCGACTCAAGTTCTTCACAAGAATTCGACCCTAACAACATAAAGACTCAATCAACTACAATTACACAGAGAAACCACGAATTAATCGACGTTCTATCCTAAGGGACCATCCGCCGAACACTATTGAGGCATAAAGTTCAAATTCGATCAACGAAGGGGAAAAACTTGGAATTTATCCGCTAAAGTTCTAGGAAAACATAACACCATGATTACCCAACTAATGTCCATCATCAATCGAAGCAAAAACGAAAGGAAAAATGAATTATAGCCAAGAACCCTAAAATTAGGTATAATGACCAATTACCTCAATTCAACGATGGAATGGTGGAAGGAAGATGATTGATTCGTGTTAGAATGTCCAAATCCGAGTTATAAGATGTTACACTGCAATATCTGGTTGAAATCGCCCAAAGTCGCGAGGAGAGAGTGGAGAAACGGGAGAGAAAGGAAGAAATGGGGTTAAAACACCCGTCTGTCCTTTATATCTCGGGATGTAACACGGCGCAACAAACGGTCCAAATAGCGCCGTGTTCGGGCCGTGTTCTTGGTCGGGCGACCCTGTGCGACACGGCGCACAGACACGGCGCAAAATGCCGCGGGTCTTGCGCCGTTTCTGACAGTGCCCGACCCTGGGCGACACGGCGCACAGACACGGCGCAAAATGCCGCGGGTCTTGCGCCGTTTTGCATGTGTCTGACAGACAGCATTCTAGACAGAAAACAACGCTACCAAAAACGAAAAAGACGATCACCAAAACACGATATGCTGACCCAACAGTCCGAGGAAAATACACACAACGAGAAACAATAACCAGTAACCCAAAACGGTCCGGGGTACACGATCAAAACCGAACAAGGAACAAATTCCCTAAACTTATAAGAAATTACAAAAACGGCCCAAACATCCGAAAATCATGATACTTGGTCGAATAACCAAACCGAAGTTCACAACACGTCCAACAAAGTTAAACGGACTTACGGGAACCTCAAAGCAATGATTTGACGAGATTCGCAAGAATCGAACTCAAGTGCGGAAAAGTCGCTAAAAAGCTCGGAACTCAACAAAACGATACCGAAATGAACTCGGATGACAAAAAGTGCAGAATTAAATATTCTCCGAATGACGAAACGGTCAAAAGCGAGTTTTCGAAACGGACCTCCGCCGAAAAACGAAAATTACCGGAAGTCCGAAATTGCGGATATTACAAATATTCTTCAGGAATATAAATTGTGCTACCATAGGAGCAACAATTTAAATCGAACCAACTATAAGATAATCAAATGGCTCGATAATGAGAAAATACAATAATAATCTTTACGATTACTAATGACAACAAAATCATGTTTCTTTCGGAAACAATAATTATAATATCATCATGATACAATAATTAATATATACAGATTTAAATATATTCAAGACCCGTTTTAGAAAAACTAAAGATCTAATATTATAAGGAACAAGTTTAGATCTAATTTAACAAAAGATCTACTACTATATACCATCAATTGACATATGTATGAAATAAAACATTAATTACACTCAATAAATAAATCAATTATGATTCATACGTATCATGACTAAGTTTATGCGTACATACAGATCAATATGAAACAAATCATTACTTTCAATTCAATGAATAATTAATCAATATATATGATGTGTTTGAACTGCGTACACTACATGATTTCAGTTAAATGTAAATTGAATCAACTTTCTCATTACCTAAACGATGTCAAGAAAATAGTGGTTCTAAGAAGATAATAGTGCATAATTTTCAACTCTTTAGGGAGAAATTTAGTGGTTCTTCAGGAACTGTCAATTAATTTGGCACCTTTTTTTTACTCGGAAAGTATCATTTATTTCTAAAGCATGCATATTTGCACTTTGATGAGACAATAAGTTATGAAAACTATTTAATCCCAATAACTTGACATTCGATATTAAAAATAAGAAATAAGATAAGCCAAAATTTGAATGATGCAAATATCTTCAGGATATTTGAAATTTTTATCACTAATTATATAACAACGATCGATTGAAATCATACTTAAGGTATGACATCATATCTCATATTGATAAACATCCATAATATATCAGAAGAGGTAATACAATATTAAACTACATAATAGATAAAATTAGATATATGACATATAATCTTAAGATTATCATTTCTGTGTCCTTAACATTAACAGTTGATAATATCCACTCCAAGGGATAAAATTTATAAGTAATTATCCCCTACAAGGATAAATCTTAAATTTGATCTACTTCAGAAGATAATTTCTACTGATATTATCTAATCTCGGAGATAATTTCTACGACGTATTATTAGTATTTGAGCCATTTAATATTGAAGTTTATAATTTAATATTGTTCACTGTCGGGAATAACTATCAGTAAATATGATAGGACTATCCAACCATTCACTAATTTTGCTACCATTGGAGCATCATCGAACTATGGTTGTGAATTATATCATATCTTATACAATCTCGATAGAGAATATTCTCAAATCATATTAATATTTTTTATTATTTGAGATATAAGTTATATTTTCCTTCAGGGATAATACCGTGGTACATCAAGAGCACAATGATTTAATTATGCTATTATATTTATAGTAACAAATCAATATTCTTCAAGAATATTGTAATATCACATAAGTTCTGTATAAATAAGAATTATTCATTTAGAATAGTAATATTCTTCAAGAATATTACAATTAATTGTGCTACTTCGGGAGCAATAATTTTAAAGAGATATAATTGAATATACAAAGGAAATAGAATAGTACGAAAATTAAGTAAGGCTCGAAATAACTAAATCAAAATAATTGCTTCTTCAAGAGCACTTACAATATTCTTCAGGAATATTATTTTGTGTTTTTCATTAGGAATTTACACAAATTTTTAGATCTCATAGTGTTCTTCATAAACACATCATATTCAACTAGAATATGACGACATAACATTGTGCTTCTTCAAGAACTGCAACGAATCTTTTATCTTAATAATCTTTTGGATTATTAAGTACTATTGAATCGCGTTTCTTCTAGAAACAAAGAGGAATATGATTTGATAATAAATTTTTAGATCATCATATATATTATTTACATATGATGTACACAGAAATATAAAAATTAATAACTAAAGAATATATATTTTTCTTCGAAATCATCATATGCAAGAAAGTTTTTGAATGAGTAAATAAAATTAATACCGTTCACCAATATAAAAAAAGACTATTTTTGTTCATACCTTTTACTTATGTATGCAACGCTTTTTAGAATCCAATCTCCACCGTTAAATCTGTAGATCTGTTTGCCGGGAAGATACTGTAAAAATTTCGTGATGATCTGACGGTTAACAAAGCGGGAATCGCGATTTTAGCGCGGTCTCGCAGTGCATAAAATTGGCTCGCGTTTTTTTTTTCGTGTGTTAATCTCGAAAATCGGAGAGAAATAAAATATTTACTTATAGAGTATCGTGCTGATAACGTGTTGTAAATGGAGGAGGAGAAAGAGAGAATAAAGTAGAGAGAAACTGTAGAGAATTCGATGTGTAATCAGATCTCTTATTACGAGGACTTCAGGCCTCTATTTATAGGGATAAACAGAGCTAGGGTTTGGGGTTAAGAGATGAGTATCACTACTATTTGATACATATCTAAAAGATATGTTTACAACATCATGCAGTTTGATATGTAATTTTGATCAGTGATATTTTTATTTATAGATTAAGAAAAATACAAAATTAGAATTTTAAACATGTACTCCCTCCTTCCCCAATTTAACTGGAAGATTTCCATTTTCTCTAATTATTAATTAGTATATGATTTTTCAATTTTACCCTTGACATATTATCTACTCATTTCCACTTAAAAATTGTAGGTTTCATTTTTTCCCAATTTTCAAAACAAGTTTTTCATTATTATGTGGAACTACAAAAAAATTGCACTTTATTCTCATGGACTTATTTATGGAACTACAAAAATCTTGGTTGAAAAATAAATTCGACCTCTTACCCTATGAATCTCATGGAATTCACATTTTTTAAATAAAAAAATCCTCTAATATTTTTAAATCAAATAATCAATGAAAATTTATCATTATAACAATCAGTATAAATTTTCAAATAAGTACGAGTAATTTATATAGTTCCATAAAGTATTCCATGAGAATAAACTGCAAATTTATATTTTGTGTAGTTCCATAAAATTAAATTGGTAAGGGTAATTTGGGTATAAAAATGAATAATAACTAAATTGTTTGAGGAGAAAGTAAAGACAGCAAATCAATTGCATTCATAACACTGATAGAGGGGCCTTTATATAGGCATTACAGTAAGAGTCCTTCCATACATACGATTCCTAGATAAGGTAAGACATCTAATAGGATCTTACTACCTCTAGAAGGATCTAGAACCTTCCATCTATGTATCTACAATCAGTATTAGGTAAGACACATCACGGGAATAATAATTCCCGGAACACTCCCCCTGTGTCGAGCACTAATACAACAATGGTGCAGAAGATGTTGCCTTCGTAAAAACCTATTCCAAGTTAAAACAAAACCCCATGGGAAAAATAAAGGCTTGATGAGGAAAAGATTGCAACGCACCAACATAACATGTCATGTATACTCTCCTTGATGTATACATAACGACTCCCCCTGATGAGTACCTCAAATCATAGGAGTCAGATGCCAAGTTGCCCTCACAACTATACCAAGGAAAAACCCAGTGGGAAAAATATCTCTTGGTCTAAGTTGAATATAATTACAACGCATCATTGTCTGGATGTTCTCATAGGTCGCCTCGTTAAAAACCTTACCAAGTGAAAACCCAATGGGAAAAACAAACCTTGGTCTAAGGACAAAAAGAGTGCGACACATCCAAAGTGCAGAGTCGCTAAAGACTTATCAAGTTTTCCAAAGTCTTGACCTCTATGCACCAAATCAATCATAACTTCTTCGATTCAATAGGTATCAACGAGACTGTAAGAACTTATGAAAGCTAGACACCCATAGCTTTTCATTCACATACAGTACGTAACCTAGATCGACCTGAGCAGATCACAAAGCTCTTTCGAAGTTGACTCAAGAAATTAGGACATATCTGTCCCTACTTTGCAACAATAGTCATATGTCACTCAACATGATGGATGTGATCAAATGGTTGGTTTCCTTGGAAAGTAGACACAAACCTTTCCAATGGTACCAATTTCACCATTTTCCGTCAAGTGAGCTGCCCTGTAGGTCATATGGGAGATAGACCAACACATGCAGGCGATTCGGTATCAGTTTTCAAGTGTCCTTTTTATCGAGATAGAGCGAGCCTCAAGCTTCTTGTCAATCACAGACATTGCGTGAGTGCATCCTAGGCCATCGTCACATTGGCTTTACCGGATTATTACGAATGAGTACATCGAGTCAAACATGAGTACATAATACCGTACTTTTCTTAAGACTGCATCATCACTTAAGTGAGCAAAGTCTTATTATGACTTCGACTAGTCATTGGGAATCATATAGGCATTACTTTATCGTCTCTTAGGGAAACCGTCCCTTAGATTGCCTTAAACCGATTGATGAATACGCATCATCAAGTGTCCCCAAGATCCTTTCATTCTTAACTTTGGATTTAGCGGAATCTCTTAGTCTCACAAGAGTACATCACTATAAACCCTTAGTTTTACACGCAAAAGCTTCATATCTCTTCCAAATCAAGTATATACTTAGTATGCGTTCCCAACAATCACTTGTCGACGCGCTCCGTGGTCAGGAGCCACTTGATTTGAGTCTGATCCACCACGAGATCCTTTTTATCGCTTAACTTAGTTCCCCACTAAGATAAGATTTAACCACAAGCTGCACGTCAGTTTTTGGGAAACTATCTAACTGAAAAGATAGTGGATGCTATAACATCCATTACGATAGCACAACTAAGTTTCGTGTCATCGTAGTCGATTCCAGTGCGTTCATGAGAAACCTCGCGCCATGAGGTGAGTTTAGCTCTTTCTCTCACTCGCTTTAACAAAGTATACGGATAGATCTTATCTTTGGAGTGTCGGTACCACTTCAACAAAGGGCTATCACTTTGTTTATACTGAAATCGCATATGTTTCCATTTTAGGCCAAGGCTACAACGTTGTAGATTTTCAACGAAGTATGGTTCGATTAAACTCACATTCCACGTCCTCATGAACCGGCTTTATTCATAGAGTACTCTTTATGGATTGGCATTCATTGAGGCGTCCCCCAATGATGACTATAATCCAGAATCACATGAGACGGGTGAGTTCATTTGATCATATGATCAAGTTTTCATGTACCAAACTCGCATACATTCATAGCGAGAGTATTTATCGAACCAAGTGGCATCCCAATACTCTATGAGATCTACGGCCTAGTAACACCATCTACCACAATTTGTGGTGTTACCATATCACCATTTATAGGTGACGAACGTCCATGACCGGACACAATCCTTGCAGACATATTTGCAGCATGTATTTAATCTCGTCACTTTAGGGAACTTGGTGAGGCACAGTAGGGACAAACTACGACAATTCCAAGTCGTTCTACTCGAACATGATCGTTCGCATCTCCCCCTAACGACGGGAAGACTGGCTCATCAAAGTGACTTACGAGATTGTCTGCCAAGGTACATTTTAAGAGGACTATGAGTGAAAGCGCATGTCATATTCATCATTTATAACCCGTCATAATGCGTTGTGGTGATGCACTTTTGGCACATGATGTAACACCCCCAATCCGCTCAGGGATATTACACGCCGTAGAACCTTTCCTCAAGAATCTACCAGGCTGGTAACGACATATAACGACTCAATCATGCCTTTAAGGCTAAAATAACTCAGTAGACCGATTTGGTCTTTCAACGAATACATACAGCTCAAATACAACTCATGCCCACGCAGGGGTCAAAATACAACTACACCCGTACAACGGGAAAATATAGCAGCGGAAAAATAGAGTACAACTGAACCAATAAACAGAGTACGGTTCCTCATGTGATTAGTATCGATCATCTTTCATCATCCTTCGTGCCGACCCTGTGTTATGCTCCAAAACCTGAATGCAAAAACAGACATCCACCCCCCGAATAATCGGGAGTTAGCAAAACTCCACTGTTTTGCTAGTGCAAGAACAAAGTGCAAATACGAGCCATACAATTCACATTCCACGAATAACAATAACCAGGAATCCTCAAAGATCCAAACGAAACGAAAAAAAATACTTCCCGAGGCAAGAATTTGAGAAAACATTTCAAAATCGAAATATCATAAATCAATGGAAATGATTTATAAAACGGTTTAGAATGCCATCGAGAGTTTTAATAGAAAACAATTTAGGATTATCAAATCCTACTTTTCAAAATCCAAAAGACAAAAGGGGTCACCGCCCCAAAGGTTTACTTTCCGAAAAACGACCTTTACCAAACCGTTGGGATTTTAGCCCCAAATCCGTAAAATGACTTTTACAAGACCATTGGGATTTTAGCCCCAAATCTCATCAACTCACAGTACACAAGAACGACCACAAGGTTCGTCTCCCAACATCAAAATCCACAAATAAAGGATTTAACACAAACAACAAAATACTCTAGTGCCATCCTAGCCAAGTAAGCCAAACGAACACTTACCTCTTACACACTTAGTCGATGCATGCAATCATGAAAACTGTTCAAAAGCACTCATTTCCGGAAATGCCATAATCAAATCACATTTGCAAAATGC
>JAWKAU010000537.1:0-60156 GCA_033398695.1 Orobanche coerulescens | reverse complement strand
CTCTAGACGAAATTAAAATAAAATGAAATGCATTATAACAATATTATTATAAATAATAATGCATTATGAAAATAATGCGTATTACAAATCCTCTTACCCTCTCTGAAAAATTTTCACCTCCTAAATAAATAAATGCATATACCTCGGTATGAAAGAAATTAGGATAACGAAGCTTCAAGGATTCTCCTCGCGCTCCCAAGTGGGCACTTCATCTTTCTTGTAGTTCTACGCTTAGTGGATTCTTCGATAAAGCATTGTCTTTCTCTTTGCTTTTCTCCAATCGCTGATCGAATCGATGGGATCTAATAGAAAAATGAAAAGCCTTTCGGGTCTGTGGCACTAATGGACATAATATTTTAGTGCCCATGAAGTAAAAATAATACATCTTACTAAAGTCAAACAAGTTCCTGATTCTAAACCCAAAGAAGTGATCTATGCCGCCATTGCCTCGAGCAAATATACCCAGCCCGATTGGCATGGATCATCAACCTGGTTACCCAAGCTCACTACTTTGTTGAGCATCCCGATCTACTGTGACAAATATGAGAACTAGCACGAGAATCCAGATTTATGGGCGGTGGAAACATGCTGATATAGCGAACAATTTGTTTCAAAACTACAAGTCTCGCATGCATTCAGAGTGCCATGAAGAATCGGACAGTCTCCCTTCCTGATTTCCCTGTCATGATCGTTTCTATCAATTTATGGGCAAGTATGCACTTTATGGGAATTTACAATGCAACGTAGTAGCATTGTGATGAGGATCAGGTTTCAGTGTGTGTGGCATGCTCACTACGCAAGTCCGATCCAGACGCCCAGGGTCTCGGTAGGGTCTCCATGAAGTTGTGTAACCGCGAGTTTACTTTTAACCACTACGGGTTAGATCCGAAGCGGGAGTCTCTTGGTAGGCCCACGGTCCACATTTGTGGGTCTCATGCATAATTGTAGGTGCATTTGTACCAAATGTGATTTGATATTGGCAGATTTTAAGAAATGCAGTTGTTTTAACCATGTTTAAATGTTTGAAATGCATCGACTTATGCATGTGTAAGATGTGGGGTTGTCTATTCGTTTGAGTCCGCATGCTAACAGACCGCGTAATTCCTGCTTTTCTGCAGAAGGCTGTTTTGGGGAAATTCGCTTTATGAATTCTCATGCTCAAATTCATCCCAGATTGAAGCGGGCGCTAGACCAAAGATCGCGGATGATGCACGTGGCGTTATTGATGATCATGGTACTGCAGTGGTGTCTTTACTGGTTTTCTATCTTTTACCTTTTGTGGTTTTTAAAGCCCAATAGAAGTAATTCCTCAGTACTTGGTGAGTTCTTGTTCAATCGATCATTGTATTATTATCTATCGTGGTTCGTGGTCGGATGATGGTGTTATGTTTGGCCAGAGTTGAACCTGATGGATTATTTTGTTTCTCATCTTTATGATGAGGTGTTATTTTGTCACTTACGCGAGTCGATGAGTATGATGTTTGTTCTCACTGTGGGTCCCATATGTGATTCATGGCCGTAACATACCTCAAATATCTCACAATACGAAAATGGACGCAGCAACTAAGCTTATGGATACCTAGCTTGTTTGCTATCGGGTCTTCTTGTGTTTCGCTTGCACATCATCGTCACGCCGCCATGATTCCAGATTACCAAAGTCCGTAAGCTTTTCCTTACTCGCTGCCTCTGTTTCCTCAGACGCACCTCGATTCTCGATCGCGATTGTTTTTCTTCGTACTTACCATCGTACGGCCTTGCTACTTCGCTAACACCGTGGATGCCGAAGAGGCCGTGGTCGTGGTCGTGGCCGTGGACGCCGGACGGGGGCACGGGCGCCACGCCGAGTCTTCTGAGCCGGCAGATCGGCGACTGCTACGGGGCCATGCTTCTACTCAGAGCGCGCCGACCTTGGTATTGTGGCCGTTATGCAAAGAAATGGTGAATCAAATGGCGGCGATGCTAAAGTGCCTGTAACCTGATCCACCACGCGACCGGGGCGGAGCGGATCGGCTTCAGGATGTCATCAAGATGCATCCTCCTCGCCGGAGCTTCGGCCCGACCTATCAAAGGATGGATCAAGGAGATATCTAAAGTCTTCTTGCTACTAATCTGTCCCAGGACTGCAAGGTCCCTATCGCCACACTTTCTCACTGGGACGCTTACGGACGGTGTGAGGCTGGGCCCAAAGATCATGTTGTTTCGTGGGCCGAATTTCAAGAATTTATTGAGACCGAATATTGCCGCGGCCGACTCGGACAGGCTCGAGTACACGCTTTCTATGATGCTCAACCACGGGATATCCCCGTATCTCAAGCTATTGCCGATTTTAACAAGGATTGGGTTATATGAAGACCCAAGTTGTCGAGAGAGCGACAAAATTTTCCATTTTCCGTGGATGAAATTGTCGATCTGTGACTATATGTCCGGGCTCGCCTATACTACCTTGAAGGATTACAGTAGGGCCTTGCTTACGATATGTCTGACGGCTAGCAGGTGGTCCGTGAGAGCAAGAAGCGTAAGTCCACGAATTTTTCGGGCCACAAAGGTGGGGTTAGCGTAAATTCCACCGCTAACTTTTCACTGTGGTGGCCTGCACCGATCTATCGTGTTTCCAGTAGGTCGCCATGCCCCTTCCTGGAGGTGAAGTGTTTTAATTGACATCGGCCACATCACCGATTTGTCCGAATCCTTTGCCGACGTGGTAATCAGTGTGGCTGTACCGGGCCATAAGGTCGTCAGGCCGAGAGGAGAGAATCCTGTGCCCGAAGCCCATTCCAGCTACTAAGGAAACCAAGTGTGAATCAAGGATCGCTTGTTCTCAATCTCCGCCTTGAGTGCTAGTCGAGGAGAGGTCTGGGTCACCGTATGGGGAGCTTCAGTGTCTGGCCACCCACCCGTGTGTCTATGAGATGCGAGAGCCGATGACCAATGGCACTGTGGCGGCATGTACCGCCTATATTCTTCTCATCCAGCTTAGTGTGCTTTTCGATCTGTGCTACGCATTCATTCATATCTCTGTGAGTGTGTGTGTCGCTTGAGTCTCCCGACTGCTTGACGCCTTGTGAGTCCTTCATCGCAAGCTTCCAGCGTGATAGGATCGTTGGTGATCGTGGAGGTTCGAGACCTGCTCGTGCTTATTTGTGAGAGGGCCTAGCCCTCTAATCTTATTGTTGTGGGTATTGAGGGTGAGGATTTGATTCTGGGATGATTGGCTCGAGCGGCATGGTGCAATCATGAACTACCGCACGAGGATCATCACCATGCTAGTCAAGACGACATCGGCACTCTTTCGCCGGCAAAAGAGGGAAACCGTGGTTCAAGTATTAACACCATGAAGGCGATGAGACTCTCGCGAAAGGGTGTAACGTTATCGTGCTACGCTCAAGGCGGAGAGTGGTGGAGTCGAGCTTTCGCCGATTCCAATCGTTAGTGAGTTTCGATGTATTTCCCGACGAGTTACCGGGATTGCCACCGGATCGTGAGGTCAAGTTTGCTATAGAATTAGAGCCGGGCGCAAGCTCCTATTTTGAAGGCGCCGTATCGCATGGCACCTTCAGAGATGTCTGAGCTGAATAAGCAGCTTGAGTGAGCTTCGGAGTCGGGTATGTTCGACCGAGCGCCGCCTTGGGGCGCACCGGTCTGCTTGTACGAAAGAAGGATGGTTCACTATGTTTGTATATCGACTATCGCGAACTAAACAAGGTGACCATCAAGAATAAGTATCCTTTGCCGAGAATCGACGACTTGTTCGATCAATTGTAGGAGCCGTGGTATTCTCGAAGATTGATTTGAGATCGGGTACTATCACCCGGTGAGAGAGTCCGATGTGCCGAAACAGTTTTTAGACGAGATACGGACATTATGAGTTCGTAGCTATGCCTTTCTGTTAACTAATGTGCGGCAGTTGTTCATGCTTGATGAACAAAGTCTTTATCGAGTATTTAGATAAGTGTGTCGCCTCTTCATTGATTTATATCCTTATTTATTCGAGGAACGAGGAAGAGCATGCCCATCATTCATGTAGTGTTAGACATTTTGAGAACCGAGCAACTCTATGCGAAGTTCTCGAAATGTGAGTTCGGTCAAGGAAGTGATGTTTCTAGGTCACGTGATTTCACCCAAGGTTCGTGTAGATCCAGTAAGATTGAGGCAAGTTGGATCGGGCACGCCCAAGAATGTGAAGGAGATCCGTAGTTTCAGGTGTGGCCGCTACTACCGTAGGTCTGTCGAGGTTTCTCAAACTAGATCGGCCACTTACACAATTGCTCCGTAAGTCCGAGAAGTTCGTCTGAATGACGAGAGGCGCCAAGTTTTGAGGAGTCAAGAGAAGTTTGACTTCACCGATTTTGCATTGCCATGCGGCAACGAGGGTTTTGTCCGCTTATAGTGATGCTTGGTCAGTGGTCTTGGGTGTGTATTGATGCAAGGCAAGACCATCGCATAAGGCCGAGACACTTGAGGTCAGATGAGCTTAACTACCCTACTCATGATTCGGAGTTAGCGGCATTGCTTTGCGCCAAGATTTGGCGTCACTATCTTTCGGCTTCCGCATGTCGATTTTTACCCATCATAAAAGTCTCAAATACATATTTACTCACAGGAGTCAATATGAGGCGTAAGAGGTGGTTAGAGCCGACAAGGATTATGACCTCGAAATCTTTATCATTCGGGCAAGGCGAACGCCGTGGCCGACGCCTTGAGTCAAACCGGTTGCGTTGCAAACGCTTGAGATCCTTACGCCTCGCCCGAGCTTTAGGCTTTGATCGAGTTAGATGTTGAGGTTTTGCCGCCTGAGTCACGGCAATCTCAGGCTTTAGATATTTCGCTGCCTTTGATCGATGAAATTAAGTCAAGTGCTTAGGAGGATCCATGATTATCAAATCCGAGAGAACGCTCTTAAAGGAAAGTCTCTGGGTTTTGATTCATGAGGATGGTGTTTTGAGATTCCAAAGTCGCCAGGTACCTAACGACTCAGAGTTGAGGCATTATTCGTGAGGCCCATGCTACACCTTACCCGCTCATCCCGGTTCCGAGTAAGATGTACAAGGACTCGAGAAGGAATTTCGTGGAATGATATGAAGGAGGGGGTCGCAGCTTTGAAGTAGATGTCTGACTTGTCGCAGTCAAAATCGAGCATCGCGACCGGCCACGGTTATTGCAATACTTCGCTCTGAATGGAAATGAGAAGATATATCGATGGATTTCATTACGAATTTGCCGAGATCGAGGTCGGGCATGAATCGTATGGTGATTGTTGATCGCCCACCAAGTCGGCACATTTTCTGGGCATCAAGGACACTTGGGGTCCTAGAAGTTCGCTCGTGTGTTTATCGCGCAGATTGTGAGGTTTCACAAGACCTCAAATCTATTGCTTCGATCGTGTCATTTTGTATCGATTTTGGCAGTGCAGGCATAAGGCGTTAGGTACTGCTTGCGTTTGAGTACCTCTTTTCATCTCCAAATGATGGATAGCGAACGCACTATCCAGACATTCGAGGATATGTTGCGTGCTTGTGCTCTCGATCGAGCAAGACGGGAGGAGCATTTTCCATCGATCGAATTCACGACAACAATAGTTGGCACGCCACAATTCGGATGACACCGTATGAGGCACTTTATGGGCGGCGTTGTCGATCACCGATTTGTTAAAATGAGGCGTCCGATTTGGCTCGGGACCGAGCGGATATCGCTTTAGAGAAGAGGCTAAGATAGAATTAATTCGGGAACGGATGTCGATCGCCCGTGAGTCGACATAAGTCATATGCCATGTCCGTCGTCAACCTTTGGAATTCGAGGTGGGAGACCACATTTTATCAAGGTGTCGCCGACGAGAGGAGTTTTCCGTTTCGAGATTCTCGAGCGAGCCAAATGGGTTAGCATACTGCTTGGCGTTACCCCCGCCTTTGAGTCATGTTCACAGCGTTTTTCATGTTTCACCTGAGGAAATATGTCCCGATCCTAGTCATGTCATCGATTATGGTGAGATTGATGTCCCCAAGGATATTACTTTGAGAAGCGTCCTTTGAAGATTTTGGAGCATCATGAGAAACGACCGAGGCATAAGACCATCCCTTTGGTCAAGGTGCAAGTGGTCGAGACACTTGTCGAGGAGGCAACTGGGAAACCGAGGTTAAGATGCGTGCTAGGTACCCGAGTTGTTTGTTTCTAAGTTTCGGCCAAACTTATTTTTAGAGGGGTAGGTAGAATGTAATAGCCGTATTTTCCTTTTCCGATATTTTCATTTTCAGTGTATTTCGCCAGAGCTAACCTCGTGTATTTTTCAAAGGTACTTCTTGTCATCTTTTGATCCGATTCTCGTAATTGTTATGTGGAACCGCCATTTCGGGGTTGCCGTGATCCATTCTATGTTTTGATGCGCTTTGAGATGTTCCGCTTTGATGTTTCGCTCATATCCGGTGTTTTGACCGCTTACATTTCGTACCTAGCGCGCGCTATCTTTCGCATAACGCACGCTAGAGGTCCCTTAGTAGCGCACGCCACGCTTCATCAGCGCGCGCCAGCGAACTCACCCCGGGAGTGGCAAGGCCGATTCCAGCCTTCCGATCGGCAGATTAGCGACGCTACGAGTTCAGCGCACGCTAATATCGGGGCCAGCGCACATTGAGATGCCCGGCGGTGTGCACTAGCGTGATCGCCCAATACCGGACAATTTGCTACTAGACTGATCGATGCCTGTAGCGACGCTATTGGTCGATAGCGCCGCTTACCGATACACTTTAGCACACGCTACGCTTGGTCGATAGCAGCGCTAATCGATCTGTGTGTACCGACACTGCTTTCGACTCTACTGATGTCCATGTAGCGATGCTGGTCGAGCAGCGCGCCACCGAGTGGTTATTAGCATACGCTTACGCTTCGAGTAGCGACGCTAACGCCGTAACCGCACCGGATCGACGCTAATCAGGATGGACATGAGTTTTGTCCTGCTAGCGCACGCTAACTTTGAGGATTAACGCTGCTGCTAACACTCCTCGCTATATAAACCAGGGAGTTGACCGAGATGAACGTATTTTCTCATTTCTTCCTCCTCTCCGCGGCTGTGACGATTCCGGGCGATTTTCTTGGCGATTTTCTTCCTCCAATCATCCCAACTATCATCTCCTTTGAGTTCTTGGTGTATAATAACAACATCAACGCGAATCTTTCATCCTAATCCAAGGTAAATCTCTTAGAACCCTACTTTTGGATAATTTGGGGGTTTTGGGATTTTCGTCCGATTCGCCTCGTTTTGTCATTAATCCATGATGAATATGATTAATCTTGTTGATATCATTAGTTTTCCTACGGATTCATAGTATATTTTCATGGTTTCGTGAAATCTGGAGGGTTTGGTTGTGGTCCGCCTCGTTGCTATTTTTATACGAATATACATGGATCGCAATGTTCTAAAAATTGGCTCGGCGGTCGCCAGGCGGCGCCAGGCGCTAGGCGGCCCTGGGCGCTCCGATTATGCCCCGGGCGCTTGTCCCGCATTCGGTGATTAACCACGCCAAAGTGGCCGGGCGGGCGCCAGCGGCTGGGCGACGCCAGGGGCGGCCGGGGGCGCCAGATGACAAGTGGCGGGCGCCAGCGGCTGAAGGCGCCTAGGCACCGGGCGCGCTAGGCGGTAAACATTTTTTTTGTATTTTTTTATATTAGCGGTACTATAAATTCCTAAATTGAGATACTATGGACTATGTTATGCTTATGCCAATGTTTAACAATTTAATATATGGTCGGTTATATGTTTGTTTAAATATTTAAATATTAGATGTTTTTTATTCTTTACATATATATAATTTTTATATATAAAAATAATTATTATAATAATAATAAATAAATCCGCCTAATCTGATTAATCCCCGACTAATCCCCGATTAATCCTCTGGGCGCCAGCGTTAGCAATCCGAACGCCTAGCGCCAGCGTTTTAGAACCTTGATGGATCGTAGGCGGTTTTCGTGTATTCCATTTCCGTGATCATTTAGAAGTGGTTGTGATTTTGTTATTCGAATCGTTAGGTTCATTTCACGATTCCTCGCCAGGTTGTGCTTGACTATCCCTTCCGCTCGTGTCACCGTCTATCAATCGAGGCAAGTACACTTATGAACTTACAATCTTAATGTAGTAGATTGCATGAGGATCGTGTGTGTGTGTGTATGCTCACTACGGTTAGATCCGACGGGTCTCGGTAGGGCTCCACGAAGTTGTGGACCGCGATTTTGTTTTTAACCACTACGGGTTAGATCCGACGGTCTCGTGAGGGGTCCACGAAGCCGTGGGTCTGCATGGTTAATTGTGGTGCATTTTACAAATGTGATGTGTAAGATGTAAGTTGTTCATTTGGTTACTTGTACTAGCGTAATTGCTAACTCCTCCGGGGACTCGCTTGGGGAAATTCGCTTATGAATTTCAGTCGTCAGTTCATCGAGACGAGCGGGCGCTAGACCAAGATGCGGATGATGGCCATGCGTGATGATCAGGCACGAGTGGTGTCTTATCGTCTTCTATATTTTTACCTTTGTGGTTTTTAAACTAATAGAAGTACCGAGTACTTAAGAGTTCTTGTTCGTCCTGATTGTATTATCGTTTATCAGGTTTGTGTCGGATGATGGTGTTATGTTTGACCGCTTGAACCGGTGGATTATTTTGTTTTGCATCTTTAAATCATAGTCAAATTAAATCCAATTTAATTTGTGGGAAATTAATTATCGAACGAAATATAAAAACTGAGCTCTAAAAACACGGCCGTGAGTAATCGCCACTGGTCACGCCGAAAGGTGGCAGAGTGACCTCAGGGACCGAGACTATTTCAGCGCCGCCGGCACAAACCGCGAGCCTCGGCCGATCACGAGTCCAGATCGCGATTCCGCTTCGCAAGGAGGGCAATACTGCAAATTTCACTGCCAGTCACGTCCAATTACGCTGCCTGCTGGGCTTCGATTCCAAAAATAATATTTTAATCTTCATTTTACACTTTAAATCAGTTTTCAAAGAAAAATAGATTTACATTGTAATATAAAATCATGAAAAATAATTTTCGATGAACAATAGAAAATCAACGATTAATACGATTATGATTCCAAATCATATACCATCTAATCAAGCATTCCAAATGCCAATATCGTATATACGACCGCAAGACCTACGCCTGATACCACTGTTGGGATTCGGTGCCTAAAACGAAGGCCCTGTGGAAGCGGTAAAACGAAATTAATTCGATCCAATCCCTACGAGGATCGATCGAGCTATGTATATACGAATGTATAAACGAAATCACAAGAGATATTAGAAACTCACCTTGTAGTCCGCTGATTAAACGGATTCCTTCTATTGAGCTATTCCAAAAGCTTTAAACGAATTTCCCTACGATCCAAAACACTCCAAGCACTAATGATCCAACGCCGAAATTACAACGCCTCTACTTGCCATGTGCCGAGAAACGAACGGGAAGACGATCATCTTGCTATCCTCCAAGGATACGGATAGAGCTAAGTGATGAAGCTTTTAATTGTGATTATAGCACTCTAAGTGTATAACTCACTTTCTCTCTTTATTTCTCAATTTTCCTCCAAGAAAAATCAAGAACTTGTGAAGAAAAATGGAAGAAGACTCGAGAAGATGATGAAGACTTTGAGAAAAGTTTTCTTTCTCTCTTACTCTCTCTCACGTATGGAATCAAAAGGGGTGAGAGTGACTGAAGTAATCCTCTCTTTATTCAATTTCCACCCACATGTACAACTCATGCACATGAGGAATCAAACCCCACCAAGACAATCATCATCCATTAAAGAATAGAACAAGAGTCCAAAAGGAAGGTGGGTGTAAATGTGGGGGGCGACCCATGTAGAAATCCGGACGAGTTCGGTTCGTTTCGGACTCCCGTGAGTCCAAACAGATAAACTCCGATTCTCGCTCCGACAGATTTATATCGATCAATTAATCCAATTAATTAATCATATCAAATACATAATAACATAATTAATTTCTCCAAGAAATAATTATATTCATGAATTATATTTATCACCTAGTAATTAATTTAATTCATTAGCCGTAAATTAATTTATCCAATAAATCAATTTAAACATCAAATGTCCCAAATTTAGATATCCAATATCTAATATTCATTATGAGAGAATTTGCTTGATTCATTCCGTCGCCAATCCTATTGCGCGACTCAAGAGGGTCCGTCTGGGCCAACAATGGGAGGAACTAAATAGTAGTAGCACCACCTAGCCAAACTGGTGGCCTACACTGCACTTAACCGAGAACGAATGATTGGGATCATTCAAGAACCATTCTGTCGTGAATACCAAGATAATGATAAACCCTTCTTTCAAATGTCCCGATCAAGTTGTAGGGTCACTGGCCACCAAACCTTATCTCGTACTCGACGCTATGCATGCGTTAATGCGACCGAGATCATTGAGCTCTCATGTATCCAATACAACTAGATCCAATGCTTGGCCAAAGACTTACGATCTCATCCGCCAATAACCGTATAGATATATAACCCGCTCATTAACGGGAGAAAGAATTTATCTTGGTATTCGTAGGACTCGCTACTTGCCCGTCAAGATGCACGCCGAGGTTGACCACCACATCCCGCTTTATGTGGTCGAACTACTCGAATGAAAATCTTGACGCCACAAGCACATCCCTACTAAATCCTCAAGTCGAAGGTTCACGAATACTTATCACAACCTTTCAATTCCGTCATCGACTATCCCGGAGTGAAATCCGCTTGACGAATCAAGGGTGAGTCGGTTCAAGCATACTAATCCAATTAGCATACCTATAACGTGTGCTCCCACTAACCATCGTGTTCGACAGCACTCTCCATGTCAAAGAACATGTCATACAAGTCTTCACATAAACTTAATGCCCAAATAAGTTTCATCGACTTGCGAACGATTAAGTATTCGAGCTATAAACCTTTCCAAGGCCGACCCCTTATCCAATAAGGAGTGGAACGCTTTGCTCTCAAATACACTGACTAGTTTCTATACGTATATTTACGAGTTAGGAATGCCAAGAACTACCAAGAAATAAAGAAACATCCATCGCCTTATATTAATGATTTATATAATTACAAGTACAATGCCCTCACTCAACATCCTCTGAGTGACATTCGAGGGCATACTCCTAACACTTCTTTTCCATGTCATGAAATTGAGCCATCAAAGAAAGGTGGATGGTTGAGACCATTTCCTTCGATTTGACCCATAAGAGCCATTAGCGAATCTTTTTCTCTTTGGTGGTTAAACCAATAAAAAGAGACCCGCTCCAATACCAATCAAGACATAAAATTACCACTAAAGGGGGAGGTTGAATAGTGGTGATGCGGATAAATAAAATTTCTCGAAGGACTATGTAAAAGTGGTGAAAGTAAACGACACAAACATTTATAGAGGTTCGGCAACTTGCCTACATCCTCTCTTCATTTCCTTTTTCTATCGATTAAGAACAAACCACACTTTACTTTGCCTCGACTTATTGATCCTGCACAACCGATACAACTCGCTTGTCTTCTATAGGTCCAAACTCAACCGACTTTAATTAATAAAACTTTTCTCTAGTATTCATTTGAAACTATAAGACCCTTACTATGAATCTAAGAATTAATCCTAATAATTCCGCATCAATGATCTTAATAACACCGGATTGATTTTATCGATTCAACTTGTAAGAATGATGCAACACTCTAACACAATGAAAAAGAACACAATATGATTGAAAATGTAAGCACAATGTTTTGTGTCTTTTTCTTACACAACTCAATGACATAAAGTAGCTTTAAAGCAATATTCGTAACTCAATACGTGTGTATGTTTGCCAAGTTGTTTATTTTATCAATACCAAATGGCTTGGTACTTATAAAGCTTTGAAGCTTCCATAGCCGTATCGATATCGACTTTAGATGCGCTAATACATACTTTAGCGTGCGCCAGGCGCTATTTGCTTCACCAATTATGGTAGTTGTGTTGACAAATTCTTCCAATGGTAACAATTTGAACTTTAGTTGCATTAATGTACTCTTTAGCGTGCGCTTATCGAGTCTACACTAGTTTTCTAGATCTTTGACAATTTGCGTTATTTCGCATCAAAAAGTCGTGCAACGGCCATCCGATCAATAACATAAATTTGACTTTAGCGTGTGCTATGTAGACCAGCTTAGCGTGCGCTAATCGTTAGTTTGAACAACTTATCAAATCTTCATTTTAGCTTGTGCTCTTCTTGTGATGTAGCGTGCCTCAGAGGGTGTATCGATTGAGATGTAGGATTTTAAAGGATTTTGAAAGTCTGGGTGTATTCGATCCAGACTTTTAAAAGTCCTTTAAAATCCAGAGGTATTCAATCCGCATTTTTTAATGTCTTTTAAAATTCGTGAGGTATTCAAACCGGACTTTTTGAACTCTTTAAAAATCTGATGGTATTCAACATTATGTGGATTTTAACAATCCATAGATTCTGCTGGATTTTTCAAAAAATTACAAAGGACGAAATCGAGCTTCACACATGAGATTTCGATGGATTCGCCTCGCCTGTCACCAAAGGTCGCTTATGTCATTTGAGCTTCTCCTTTATATCCGCCGCCACTCTCCGCCTTCGAATCTCGCCGACCCGCCCATACCGCCGCCGACGTCACCATTGTTAAAATTGTCGCCGTTGCCGCGATCCGAGAAAGATGAATCGGAGCCATGGTGGAGGCGAGGTTGTCGAGCGTCGCAGGAGAAGATGAGGTTGTCACCTTAAATCTAAGGGAGTCCATCCAAGCCTTTGTTGATGTCCATCGGCTGCTGGGAGTGCATTCCCACTGCGGTGAGACCCAGCATGAGCGTTGGGTTAATGTATTCAACTCCAACAAAATCCACGCGAATTCGATAACAAATTCCCCAAAACTCCACGCGAGTCTATTGAATTCCCTAAACTCCATGCGGAGTCTATAGATTTCAAAAGTCCATGGACTTTTAAAAGTCCAAAAATCCTATGTAATCCCAATCCAATACACCCCCTTAATTATCTTCTCTCAAGTATTCTGCTTTGTGATTTAGCTGACGCTAGACTTAGTACTAGCCTGCTACTCCGATAGTTCTTGAAGAATATTGTCTTATTTATTAGAGTGCGCTAAGATGTATACTAGATACGTTTATCGCTTGTACCGAACTCATCGTTTTAATAACTAGCGACGCTAGTAAAGGTAGTAACGTGTGTTACCCGCTTTGATGGTTTCAATACGTAATTCATTTCTTGCGCACTAACGTGCGCTAGATCAAACATGGCGTGCGTTATTTTCGGCTTTTAGCGTGCGTTAATCGAGTATAAGTAGTTTCGCTCTAATAAACTCTTCATATACAACTTTCACTAAGTATTTGTTTATGAAGAATCAAATAATCTTTTTGTTCAACATCGTTGTTCGATCGCTATCCGGGACTCCTTAGACTGTCGAACAAAGATGGTTCATTCGACAGAGGCACCTAGATTGCCGGTGGTGGAGGCCTAATCAGAGATTATCATGGAGAGCTCGTTCTTACTTTCTACTCCTCTTTTCAAGCTTGCACAGCTTCGATGCGGTGATCGAGGTGCTTTCGTTGGTTTGATTCTAGCTTCCCAAAGATTCGAGACATGTTTGTATTGAGCTTGATGTCAGCCGCCGTGGTGACCTTGCTTCCATCTCGGCCACTGGGGCTCTTAACAGCCCTCCATACTATTATGCGTATCCGACACATCCTCGCAGATATTCGGTTGCAGTCGCACACATCTTCCGAGAGGTCAACAAGCCACCACTACCTTTATATCTTGGCTTGTCGCCCTCAAGATCTAGACTTATACTACAGATACTGCTCTTCCATTTCTCCTCTCCCTCATATGGATGGATCAACTCAATTACCCTTCATTTAGATTTAGATAGCAGTTGTGAGGCCACGATTACAGTGGTGCACCTTATATATCTCTAGTGGGTTGTATGTGTTTTAGTTTTTAGGTCCCGGGCTATGGCCCATTTTTGGTCATAGTCTGGGTAGAATCACTTGTAAGATCTTGTTAACTTTTCTCCAAGAACTCTAAAACGTTGTTGGGTAATGACGTCCGGCCAGACTCTGCATCTCCTTATGTCTGAATCGGCCAGCCACAGGAGGAGGAAGGAATAGGGAAGAAATTGACGAAATCAACTATGCTATCCTATTTATACCGGATGCGATTAGCGCGCGCCATCGTAAGGCGTAGCGTGCGCTATCGCTTAAAAGGCAGCCCACCGCCTTTGAAAGACGGTGCGTAACTTCTACACCGGCCGCTCTAGCGTGCGCTACCCGTAAGGGTTAGCGTGCGCCACCCGCTAGTTTTCCAAGTTAAGTCCGTAACCCTCTCGCATGCACCGACCGGCCATAATGGCGTGCACTACCATGGCCAACTAACGTGCACTACCAATACATAATTAGCGCCACGCTAGTAATACAATCTAGCGTGCGCTAATCGTTATTTCTCAATATCACCATTATGGAGTTGGTTAGAACGAAAACATCCTGACAAGCACATAACTCGACAATCACTAACAATCAACATACCAATTCCAACTCCAATATGCACATAGTTCCAGGCACCAAACAGTATGATATGGAACTTTCCCAAACCAACTTCCAACAAAATACGACCACTAATAAAATATATTAACAATAAAGTGTCATGTGTTACACCCTTACCCTTAAAGGAAGTTTCGTCCTAGAAACTTGAAATAGGAAGAGCGTCGTCGGAATATATGTCCGCGTCACCGATCGTATCCATTCACAATTTTTATTCTCAAATGGTAAACATTATACCAATACACATCTATAAAAACATCGATACACAGCGTGCCCCCATTACACATATCTCAGGGGTTAACGATGGCTGAGTTATCTTCGACCTCTTCTTCTGGATCCTCTTAGGGATCTTCCTCAGGATCTTCTTCGTATTCTACGACTCTTTGTCTAACTACCAGATTGGGCCGCTGGGAGGACGGCAAGGATCTCTCGATTGGCCCGTATCATTGCTCTCTCTTGCCGCACCCGATCTTGGAGGGCCTCTCTTGCTTGAGTGTACTGGGCCTCCCTCTCTCGAAGAGTACGTCGTGCCGCAGCTAGATGCACAAGATGCTCGCTTCCTGATAATGTTCCCGTGCAAATGACTTGCATCTCGATGAAATTGTGCTATGCCTCTAGATAATTTATATGTTCTAAGCAACGAGTATGCTTAGTAGACCTATAATCACAAGGTTACTCAATCAAGCTTCCTTCGATCAACGCCTTGAGTCTACTATGGAAATACCTCTCGTGGCCTTATATACACCCCAAACCAATTTTAAGTCGGCGGCCCTAGCGGTGCCACAGCTTGTTTCTAGTAGCCGCTATTATGGCGGTGTCATCCAAGATTAATTAACTCCGCCGCCACAACAATAACAATGATAGTGATGAAAATTTTATGATAGACTCACGAAGATTCTCGATAAGGATCGAGTTTATCAATGGCACGAATACGACCAAAACATTGGTCAAAGCTAAAAGATGCCACCATGGACTCTCGATATTCCTACTTGATGTCAAGGCATGATGACCATCTCTCGATGTCGATCGTCGAGACTAGCGAACCAAAAAAATGAGAAATGGATCGTAAAGAAAAGGAACTAATGGGAAATAAAATTAGTACACCGCACTTCTTTCAAAATAAGTTTCGTCCCAAAACTTAGATCATGAAACAATCAAGCAAGGCACTTTAGATAACACACGTTATTTGCTACCAATAGCGGATACAAAACTCCATGTCATACAAAACCGCCGCGATCCGATTCCATACACAAGGATGTTTACGAAGTGCAATGATCATGAACCACTATGATTGATGATCCGAATAGCACAACAATCAAAATGCGGGCTCAACATTGAACAAATATACAATTCGACAACCTCAAAGGTTTGGAAATTCACATATCGGAAGATACCTAAACCTTAAAGAAATGAGATGCTTGATAATCACGGTGCAAGATCGAGCAACAACAATTGAACCACATTGATCGAACAATATTAATTGAACAACAATAACTGGACAACAACAATCGAACAACAACTCCAAAGTTCACACCTCAATCCGAGACATCAAATGAACTTGTAAGGATTACAAGACATTCATTTCGTATAGACTCACGAGAATTGAACCGAACTTGGGAAAAGGCACAATTGTGGACTGATTCATTTGAAACAATTGTCACAACTCGATCAAACAACAAAACCAAAGAATATAACAAATTCGTAATGTACCATCGAACATAAGCAAGTTAGGGTGTAAAAAAGTCAAAACTCGGGTGTCACGATCCACTTTAAATAAAAAGTTTGTTCTAAATTTAGAACAATGAAAGCAAGGTAATAACGTAACAAGCAATTTCATAAGGTCGGATGACCAAACCTCCGGGCAACCCGACGCATGCGGAATGACTACTAACATCGCAAGGATTTCTGTAGTGACGCGATCCAGCTTAATGGCATAAGTTGAAATCAAAATAAAGCACAACACAATAGATACGGTTTGCTCGGGTAGAATCATGAGTTACCAAAGGAAATATGGCCCAATATTCAACAACAATGGGGTTATATTACAAAATCTTGAAACCAACACATGACGGAAACCACGATTGTCGGGAGCATCAACAATTGACGTATTAGGAAAGCATTACTTGCCATCATTTCGCGACGGAGTGTCCCTTAATCACTTGCTTTGTTCACCAAGAGTTTACGGACATTAGATCAATGTTAATTGTTCATGGTTCCCTGTAATCTTTAGAATTATCAATCGAGTTAAAAGGGTCGGAATTATGGATATGCAATTCATAAGGAATGACCAACAATAATATTTAACATCGATTGATTCATATGAATCGGGTTGGAAATGTGATCAAGAACAAAATTCACAAAATGACAACTCAGGGGAAAAACAAGGAATTTCCTCAATCTGATAAAAACATATGGGTTAGAAAATATTATACTCCAAAACACCTTTGAAGTACATTAGATCAAATGTGTTATACTCCAAAACACTTGCTTTGCTCACCAAGAGTTTACGGACATTAGATCAATGTTAATTGTTCATGGTTCCCCAGAATCTTTAAAATTATCAATCGAGTTAAAAGGGTCGGAATTATGGATATGCAATTCATAAGGCATGACCAACAATAATATTTAACATCGATTGATTCATCCGAATCGGGTTGGAAATGAGATCAAGAACAAAATTCACAAAATGTCAACTTAGGGGAAAATCAAGGAATTGCCTCAACTGATAAAAACATATGGGTTAGAAATTGTTTTACTCCAAAACACCTTTCAACGAAACAAAATCGATCAAGATCACGAACCGTAGTCACCTTGATTCACACCTTGGTGTCACCCACGGAGAAAAGAAAAGAGCGGAAATGAGGAATCACGATTGCCGTCCGCTTTATATGCCGACATTAGCGTGCGTTAACTACAAGCGTTAGCATGTGCTAATGAGACCTCCAACCTCGCCCAAGAGCCTCTGGATCGCCCGAACTACCGATTAGTGCGCTGTTGTTGCCCAAAATATTTATCCGAAGATTAAATACTGCTGGAATGAACGGACAACAAATAAAATTTACGGGAGCACTTCCGAGAGAATATGAATAACACAAGATTTGCCGGGTTTGTTAGGCCTGGGCTTGAATGCTCTCGCGAGATGTTATTAATACAAATATTCGTGGATACAAGTATTAATGTGAGAATCTAATTACAATGAGTGTAAAAAGACTCTGTTAATCCGGCTCTTGAGCGAAGCTTGGTGTTCTTCGTCCCTGTCGATCGTCTCTTGATGAGAGAGGCCGAGAGAAGAAAGAACCGAAAGATAGCTGTTGCCAAGAGTTGGAGAAAGCCAAGTGCTGTGTATTACTTCTGTATTGAGTGCTGAAATCGCGATAATGCCAGGGGGTTGGCCGAGTGCAGGGAGCCTGATATATATAGGGGCTGAGGTGCCCTGATTGCTGGCGGGCGATCGCCTTCCGGGCATTATAATAATGGGGCGATCGTCTGCCGGTCAATATTATAATGGGGCGATCGTCCTTAAGTCACACGGGCTGTCGGCCTAAAGTCCAAGGTAGATGCTGGCAGCCAGCTGTGCGGTCCAATGAGGAGCCAGCACGCATCCGGAGTCACTGTCACATGCGGTCCTACTGACAACTTTCGGCGGGCTTGTCGGCTGGTGGACGGATGCTGACAGGTTGTGGTCAACGATCCGTGATATGCAGATCTTGTCTTGGCTTCTGCACGTGGGGTCTGTCCTGAAGCTCGGCCTTTGTCGACTGGATGGCCATCGGCTCTGATTGGCATGAGGTGGTCGTCTTTAGCCGGTCACCAGAGGTCGGCATTGGCCAGTTGCTGAGGGTCGGCATCGGTCGGTCACCAAGGGTCGGTCGAAAAGTGCCGAGAGATGATCGTCCGCTGGTCGGTCGCCAGGAATCGATCGCCAAGTACCGAGAGACGATCGTATTTGATGTCGATCGCTCGGCACCGGGACTTGTCCTGGGACCTTGATTGCCGATTTATCTTGATCGCCGGCTAAGGCTAGGCCGCTGGTTCTTTGGTCAGCTATGCCTCGGCTGCAAAAGAATGGCTAGGTCGCCCGATCTCCGAGGCGATCACTGGTCGGAGAGTATAATTCTCGACATAACAATTTCCCCCCAGCTTGCTCCGATGTTGAAGACATGGGGCGAGGTGGTTCTTGCTGGCGATCGTGGAAGATGAGGACGGGCGATCTTGTTGAGCTATCTTAGGATTCGGACTTGGGCTATCATGTCGATTGGCTAGCTATCTATCGGTTCTTGTACCTGCAAAAAACAACATTGGCCGATCCCTCGTAGAAACTTGATTGTTTTCTCGCTGAGGAACTGTGCACAGTCGCGGAGTTCGATGGACCGACTCCTTGACCGTGTCTTGGTGCGCGAAGACATTGAGTGTCTCGTGACTCATTTTATTGTGAGGGTCCTCTGTTAGGCTGCGCCTCGCCTCGTATTTAAACGAAGGGCGTGCGGTCTCGGTCTAGAGGAGTCCTTGCGCTGGGCAAGATCGGATGAATCAACTCCACGCCCGCGGCTTGTTAGCTCTGCTTCCACCTCGGCCCGCCATGGAGATGGCGAACCTCGACGGTGTACGTTGAGACAAGGGTAGTGGTATGTGTCGCTTTGTCCGGGTTCACCAAGTTAGATGATGGACCTTGAGGGCGGGCGATCGTGTCCACTGATTAATTTTGGAGAGCCCTCAGACTACGCCGGCCTCGTATTTAAACGAAGGACGGGCGATCTTGGCCGAAAGGGACCTTGCATGGCCGAAGCGGCGGTTCCATCGACTACCGTGACCATGGCTTTATGATGTGAGGTGGAGGCTATATCATGCCTTAGTCCGTTATGTTAGATGCCGAATCAGTACATGGCGAATGAGTTCTCCGGTTTTTGGTGATGTAGCGTGATGATGGCGATCGGACTGGAAGACTGGCGATCGTCGCTCGGCTGCCGATCGCTTTATTCGTAGGTCGATATCGGCGATCGGGCGGGAGATCGTCGTTCGGGCGCCGATCGCGCTGCTCACAGGCTAAGAAGAAACCTTTGCCTGGCCAGAAAATCTGCGGCTCTAGCCCGAAAGGTCACGTAGGTCGTGGGTTGGCTCTTCGTAAGATGTATGAACATAGGCGAAAAGCCATGGAATCCTGCTAGGACCGAGTGGAGGGCGATCTCATCGCTTACGGGCTCGCCATTGAGGATGATCTCGTATACTCGGTTGATGTAGTCCGAGTCGGACTCTTCTTCTCCTTGCTTGATTTGCATCATGCGAAGGGGACCTTCCGGCCGAGCGACCCTGGTGGCGAAGTACTCCGTGAAGATGTGCGCCAGCTGGTTAAAGGAGCCAATGGACCGAGGTGGCAATGAGGTGTACCACCTGTAGGCGAGGTCGTCCAGTGTCATAGGGAACATTCGGCACCTGGTCGCGTCAGATGCCCCACACCCGGTCATGTAGATGTTGAACTTGCTCAGGTGCATTTCGGGGTCTGATCTCCCCTCGTACAAAGGTGTTTGCGGGGGAGCGATCTTGTGCTGCACGGGGGCGAGCTCGATGTCGATCGTGAGCGGCTCGCTCGGCTCGGCAATCGTCTTCTTGGCGCCTGCCCCGGATTCCAGGAGCGCCTTCATGTCGTCGAGCTGACGTTGCATCGCAGCCATCGCCGCGGCTCGGTTGCTTGCGGATCGGCTTTGGGAGCGGGAGCCGAGGCGATCATGTACCGATCTCCGGACTCCGCTGCTGCCGACCTCGGCTACTTGGCGAGGGGGAGCCAGACGGCTGGGCTGCCTTCTGGGAGTCGGGTAGGCCGAGCTCCTGGTGACGGACTCAAACTCCGTCGTCTCGTAGCTGGGGCCGGACTGCCCCAGTCGCCAAGACGGGTCACTGCCCAGGCGATCGAAAATAGAGGTGCCCCGGCTGGCGAGCGCCTCTCCTTACGGATGAGAGCCTTCTGGCGATCGCTCGGCCAGTAACACCTTGAGCTTCCGCTTGGACTTCCGGCGGATGGCCGAAGGGGTGATAGCGGGAGGCGCGTCGAGAGCACTCCGCCGCTCCTGTAGGACGGCCATGGCCTCGTCGATCTGTTCCTTGGTTCGGAGCTGATCGAGCGAGAGGCTTGGGCCGGACCACAGGGGCGGGATCGAGCATCTCGGACCGCGGCGGCTACCCTCCGTCATCGGCTGAGGCTCGGACTGAGACGGAACAAGGCATCTAGCTGGCTGGCCAGCGGCTTTCTTCGACGCGGAGGCGGAAGACATGATTTCTGAAAGATTTCTTTGAAGCGCAGTGAGTGTCACTTCAAGTATATGCCCCGGAGAACAGTGAGTGTTCTTCGAGACGGTAGGAATAAAAATTTGAGGGTTAGATGCCCTTCTTCTAGCGCCAATTGTTGTTGCCCAAAATATTTATCCGAAGATTAAATACTGCTGGAATGAACGGACAACAAACAAAATTTGCGGGAGCACTTTCGAGAGAATATGAATAACACAAGATTTGCCGGGTTTGTTAGGCCCGGGCTTGAATGCTCTCGCGAGATGTTATTAGTACAAATATTCGTGGATACAAGTATTAATGTGAGAATCTAAGTACAATGAGTGTAAAAAGACTCTGTTAATCCGGCTCTTGAGCGAAGCTCGGTGTTTTTCGTCCCTGCCGATCGTCTCTTGATGAGAGAGGCCGAGAGAAGAAAGAACCGAAAGATAGCTGTTGCCAAGAGTTGGAGAAAGCCAAGTGCTGTGTATTACTTCTGTATTGAGTGCTGAAATCGCGATAATGCCAGGGGGTTGGCCGAGTGCAGGGAGCCTGCTATATATAGGGGCTGAGGTGCCCTGATTGCTGGCGGGCGATCGCCTTCCGGGCATTATAATAATGGGGCGATCGTCTGCCGGTCAATATTATAATGGGGCGATCGTCCTTAAGTCACACGGGTTGTCGGCCTAAAGTCCAAGGTAGATGCTGGCAGCCAGCTGTGCGGTCCAATGAAGAGCGAGCACGCGTCCGGAGTCACTGTCACATGCGGTCCTACTGACAACTTTCGGCGGGCTTGTCGGCTGGTGGACGGATGCTGACAGGCTGTGGTCAACGATCCGTGATATGCGGATCTTGTCTCGGCTTCTGCACGTGGGGTCTGTCCTGAGGCTCGGCCTTTGCCGACTGGATGGCCATCGGCTCTGATTGACAAGAGGTGGTCGTCTTTAGCCGGTCACTAGAGGTCGGCATTGGCCAGTTGCTGAGGGTCGGCATCGGTCGGTCACCAAGGGTCTGTCGGCAAGTGCCGAGAGATGATCGTCCGCTGGTCGGTCGCCAGGAATCGATCGCCAAGTACCGAGAGACGATCGTATTTGATGTCGATCGCTCGGCACTGGGACTTGTCCTGGGACCTTCGGTTGGCCGATTTATCTTGACTGCCGGGCTAAGGCTAGGCCGCCTGGTCGCTGGTCGGCAGTTCTGCCTCGGCTGCTCGGCAATGGCTAGGTCTCCCGATCTCCGAGGCGATCGCCGGTCGGAGAGTATAATTCTCGACACAACACGCGTGTTACCCTCTCCATAGCGTGCGCAAACTGCTGCACTTTAATGTACTCTACATAATTACATAGCGTGCGCTGTTGAATACTCAGTTGAATGTGGTAGTTTCTGCATCTTGTGTTAGCATGCGCTATCCACAAGGTAGCGTACGCTAACTGCTCCGATTTAGTAATACATTCATGAACACATCTCAAACAGCACCAAAACCGAAGGTTACTAATAAGCGGCATCGTGCAAATCCAAACACCATCGGTTTGTAAGTGTTCAACGTCACGCAAGGAATCATCGAAAGGCCATTAACATGAACGTTCACACCATCACCTCAAACACAATTCTGAGCACTACTGCCCAGAATTGTATTACTCTTTCATACAGTAACACCACCAAACACAATCAATATTTCCGAGTACTCAAAGTAGGCAACACTAGAACGTCGGATTTTGGAAGGCTCGTATACTATTTACAAGGGTGAGAATGCATATACATACGTATTACGCTAAAAATTAACTTTTGGTCTTCAGATCGGAATGGTAATACCATATCCAAAATACAATCTTTTGCAAATAAGGGCGAGTTATGTTTTGCCTAAAACTCGTGAATACTTCAGAAGAGAAAGTTTTATTTTACACGTGGATTTTGAAATCATTTTTATATAATGCACAAAACAATTTATACTTTTAAAATTTTCAGAAACGTCCATAATCCGAAATATTTCAAAAATTTACCTTGGATGTGGATAACATGAAGATTCTTCCCCTTCTACTAGTTGTTTGATTGAAAAGAAAGATTTTCTACCGAATTCATACTCATTTGATATAGCGACATTAAATCGCAGATTTGTCACCATTTTTGAAAGAGTTTCAAAAGCCATTATAGATGTTTCACCATAATCTGTAACATCCCTAAAACCGCCCGGGATATTAACGCGTCGTGGGCCCCATGCCGGAACCCACCAGGCTAAAAACTATTTTCCAAAAACGTTCAAAAATGCCCAAAAGGTCGATGACAGTAGTATTTTTTTTCAAATACTCGCTGTAATATCCGGATAAATTATTGTGTATTTTCGTGCGTATTTGAACCTGTATTACTCGAATTTGTGCTATCAATAATCGAAGTATGATCGTTTCCATATTCGTATCCACATGCATGATAATATCAACTTTTAATCCTTCACATGCAACTACGCCGTAACGCACGCTAATAGGTAAGCGTAACGTGCTTTACGAGCTATAGATAGCGTACGCTATGAGCTACGCATAGCGCACGCAAGGAGGTCAATGATTGAACAGTCGCTAGCACATGGGCCGGTGGTGGTGGGCTCGGAAAGATTCCCGCGGATGAACCAGGACAGTTTTGAGGTCAACGGGTGTTAACGTACGCTAAGCTATGTAACTAGCGTATGCTAATAGGTCCGCTTACATACGTAACTTGAAGGTGTAACGTACGTAAGCGAGTACAGAATGAGCAGGAAGCTACCCTTGCACGATAGCGTACGCTAAGGACGAATGGTAGCGTGCGCTAAGTTGATTACGTATGTAAAGCGCTAAGGCTAACGTACGTAAAGCTCAAGACATTATATATATGGACAACACCCCATTTTATTTCACTTTGTCCCTTTCACTTGTATTTCGTTTTCCTTCATTTCTAGAGAGTCTCCAGCCATCTAAAACACCTATAGATTACATAGACCCGATCATTGAAGTTAAGAAACATCTTGGATTGGCACTCAAGCAATCGGAGTTGGATGTTACCTATTGTCTCGGCGTTTCCTTCATATTAAGGTATGTTAATGCCACCTCAACCTTGAATTCGTGTTCTTAAGGATGTTATGAACATACTACCGGGATTATTAAGCTCCATAGATGACTTTTAACCAAACATCATGTTTTTGGAAGTTGGAATGTTCATGCTTTAGTTACCAGAGTTAAGAACATTATAGTTCGAATCTTGTTATGATGAACAAGGGAAGTTTTCTGAGATTAATAAACCCATATTAAATGGTGTTTCCATAATGATCATAGACTTAATATTGATATGACCTCATATTTTACGAACTACCTTTGGAGATTTATAATCGAGATTGGAGTAAGTTTTATGATGGCATGTTTAACCTGGAATTCAAAGACATCAACACCATAGGATCATTCAGATTCACATGAGTATTATATGTATGAGTATAACGTATATTAAGCACTATATATTATGTACGTTATACCCTCAGGCAAGACAGTCGTCTGAGCTGAGTTGAAACTGTTAAATGCATGTTTAGTGTGCGCTAAGCTTTGTAGCTTACGTATGCTAATGTGCAGACGTAACGTATGTTACGTAGGTGTGTAACGTACGTTATGAAGAGTACAGTTAGGATGTGGTCGTCTTTCGATGTTTTTCCTCGTGTGATTGATTGTTTACTTAATGATAGGATATTAGGGATGCATTCCCTATGATAATCCAGTGTTGAGCCTTTCCGATCGTCATTTTCATTGGAGTTCCAGATTGTTCCTATCAATGGTATTTCCGGAGTATTCACGAGATATTACCAAGGCAAGTACCTTGAGATACGAATTATAACAACGTAAAATCATTGTTGCTGAAGTGTATGAATCATGTAACGAATATATGTATATATTATATTGTAAATATATGTATGGATGTAGACATACGTGTCTATATATATATATATATGTGTGTGTGTGTGTATGTATAGATATATGTATATACATATGGAGATGAATGTTCGGTGATTAATACCAATGCTAGTCAACGTACTCAACTTGGATTAAAGTACGAATCATATTCATAAAGGTAATATGGTAAGGTTTGTATTTTCGGTTGAGTTATATAAAGATATATGTGTAGTGTTGATTGGTAGTACTGAAGGCTTAATGTGTTAAGTCTTGATGAATAACGTGCGAGTTGTTGTTCATTTTGCGCGGTTATGGACTGGTGAATAAATTGTATGAATTGATGAACTGATTTGATAATTGTTGCAACGATTGACTGTGTGCTTGATATTTGTAACAACGTGAATACTTGTTATGAGAGACGTCATATCCGGGTGCCTCTGAGGGCGGGGCCTGTACTCCAGCTTGGTTTACACTGCAATGAGCGGCTCCATATGATTGGTGAACACCGGTGTTACCTAATGCGCGAGCATGGGGCGGCTCCTATGGGAGTGAACGCCGGTGCGGTGACATGTGCAATAGGCGGCCAATATCGTAGGAGTGAACGCCGGTACACAGGTGTGCAAGGGAGGCGCCTGGTAGGCTTATTGGTAACGGATATTTGAGTGACAGCTAAAAATCGATACCAAACGGTTTTTGAAATTCAAGTTTCTTTCAACTCACTTTTAAATGTTGGTCTTGATATAGACCGCGGTTCGTGTTTTCTGAAAGTTTATTTCAACTTGTTCTAAACATTGGTATCATGGTTAATTAACCAAGGATATTTGACAAGATTTCCTAGGGTTAATTAATCAAGGGTCTTGAGCAGGATTTGTCGAATGAGAGATTGCGTCTTTGATTGATCTTGTGATGATATTCTGTGAAATGGGTCGAGAACCCCATGAAATGTTGAGATGATTGATCTCGTGATGATATTATTTGGATTGGGTCGAGAACCCCGTGAGATGTTGTAATGATTCGCTTGCACGGTATTTTATAAATTGGGTCAAGGACCTGAATAACGTTGAATTGATTTTCTTGTAAGATTGTTTTCCACATGCTGGGTTGAGGACCCGAGGACT
The DNA here is from genome assembly GCA_033398695.1 of Orobanche coerulescens. Classification (NCBI taxonomy): domain Eukaryota; kingdom Viridiplantae; phylum Streptophyta; class Magnoliopsida; order Lamiales; family Orobanchaceae; genus Orobanche; species Orobanche coerulescens. The sequence continues at coordinate 34,304 of JAWKAU010000537.1, read as the reverse complement.
CTTGAAGTTATTTTCTTAAAGTATTCCCATTCGATTTGCAAAACCCCAAGATAGCTCGAGTCAACAATAACGTTTTCAAAACTATCTTATTAAAATATTTTCCCTTTTTAAAAGGAGGTTTTCAAACTAGATCTTCTGACTCATTGGGGTCGTTTGAAGTTTCATTGGTGCTATTGTACCGTAAATGAAATTGATGGTATGAATATTTTTCCCTTGTGTAAATGAATACTCTTCTGTACTGGTTGTGTGAATGTGTGGAGCATGTTAAGGCTTCGCGGCTGTTGAGTTTTCGTGTTGATATTTTTCGTATATCTTGTATGTTATGTACTTGCACTAGCAAAATTTCAGTTTACTAACCCCCGAGTTTTCGGGGGGTGGGTGCCTGTTATTGCGCTCAGGTTTTGCAGCTTGGGAGTAGTCACAGGATTGGCTTGGAAGGAGATGGAGAACAATGATGCTAATCACATATGAGTAATAGTCTTTCCTTTTGTTTCATCTTAGTCGGAATTTTCTCTTTTAGTCGAGTATTCACCCTTGTACGGGTGTAGTTCTCTCATTCATTATATCAAGTTGTCGTTTCTCTCCGTGTTCAAGTTCATTAGTGTCATTGAGTTGTAAATTACGTTGGTTTTTGAATTGTTTTATGACCTTGTCGGTCTGTCTTGTAAATATTTGACCTCGGTCGGTCAATCATTGAGTAGTCTTTTGGAGTTTAGCCTGGTAGATCCTTGTGAAAAGGGTCTACGACATGTGACATTCCCGGTCGAATTCTGGGGGTATTACACTTGCAAAGTCATTTATAAGACACCAAATACCGTCATAAAAATATCGTCAAAACGTTCAAGGCCAAATGCCAAAACTTGCTTTAGGGAATCGATTTTACAAAATAAAACCGAGTTTGTAAAATACCAAAAGCCATTTCAAGATACTCATGCAGTGGATAAAATTGATCACACAGTGAATAAAATTGATACTTAAAAATCTCATGGAATGTAGGAATCAATAACATTCCTGGTTTTCCAACATACGTTATGTAACTATCTCTACCCGAACCGTATAGTATACTCGTGCACATCCAACAATCCTAATACCATCAACAAATTCCAGCCCCTCTACCAAGGTTAATCGAGCCAACGCCACACAATCACTGCACCACTAAGAGGGGACTTATAACCTAAAGACTTACCTTCTCCTTACATCAATACGCACCAGTTCCGTATAAGGGAAGGAAAACAATAGACACAACTCCATTGGAACACAATTCACAAAAAGAACTCAAATCCAAGCATGTTCGGAAAGAGACTAAAACAACCTGGGCAGAAGGAATTTGAGTTCAGAGAAACTTACAACGCAGGTCGCACGAGATGACAGCAACCCAGTGATATCACAAACAAACGACCAACTCAACTTTGACAGACCCAAAACACCAGCAGCCTAGGTATCCATAAACCTAGCTCCGATACCAAATTCTGTAACACCCCCGTGATTTACAGAGATATTACAGTGCTGTAGATTCTTTTTGGAGAACCTACCAGGCTGGACCAACATAAAGCGCAATAAATATCATTAACTGAACCAAGACATTAACACATTTTAAATAAAAAAACATCAACTCTAGTGTGACATCCACCACAAAACATACCAATACATAGCCTAGTTGGATCACAACGGATACAACGACTCACAACTGATTCCAACAACATCAACAATCACTTACACTAATACATTAAATCATATATGATAGTACCCACGCGAGTACAAACCAGAACACAACTCTGACCATGCCAAAACAACCACCAACTCACAATAACACATGATATCAGTGTTGCTTGTCATCCTCATGCCCTTCCCGCGCCGGCTTACCACTAAGACCTATACCTAAAAACACAACAAGTATATCCACCCCGAAAGGGGTCAGCAAACAGCTGGTGCAAGTACACCGATTTATGAATATGTACAACAAATGAATAAATAACCAAATCACTGTGCCATCATATATTATGAATACCATACCATAATCATCATCTCAAAACAATCTCCCGAGCTATACTGGCCCTGTACCTCACGCGAGATACACACCCCAGAAATTCCTCGTCAGGCCCTCACTGGTTGTACAACCCCACCGAGTGATCCGCAGATACTCACAGTCTAACGGATCCCAGGGGACCCACACTGGTTTTAACTCGGTTCACACACACTCAACCATATGGCACAACCACATTTTCTGAAATTACCACTTTTCATAAAATCACATTTTTCCCATATTCACACGAAGTACATCAAACACAATCAAAGTACTTGCCTCAATTACAATGGTACAGGGAACGGTGAACACAAGGACCTGCTGCTCGAACTTTTCTCAACGATTAGGTCCTAGTACAACACAACACTATATCAAACACAGTACGATGGAAACGGAAAGGTTTACCCTAAGTTCTACTCTTAGGGGCAATCAAACGGGCACTATAGGGTCAACCTGGATCATACATGATTACGGAAGAAAATTCAAAACTTAATCCGTAAACTTCAACGAAAAGCAAAGGATTATAATTACAACATCATAATCCAACACAACCACATCTAGATATGAACTTTAGAGCATAAAACCTCAAGAAAACCCTAAGGTATGAAGAACTCGGGTTTCGAAGGATTTACCTTGATTCGAATGATAAAAGCTGTTAAGATCTTGTTAACTTTGCTCCAGGAACTCTAAAACGTTGTTGGGTAATGGCGTCGGCCAGACTCTGCATCTCCTTACGTCCGAATCGCCCGGCCACGGAAGGACGAAGGAATAGAGAAGAAATTGTGGCCGAACTATGTTGTCCTATTTATACTGGACGTGATTAGCGCGCACTACTGGTAAGGCGTAGCATGCGCTATCGGGCTTAAAAGGCAGCCCACCGCCTTTGAAAGGCGGTGCAGAACTCTCTACACTGGCCGCGCTAGCGTGCGCTACCTGTAAGGGTTAGCGTGCGCTGCCTGCTAGTTTTCCGAGTTAAGTCCAGAACCCTCTGCATGCACCGACCGGCCATAATGGCATGCGCTACCATGGCCAAATAATGTGCGCTATCAATACATAATTAGTGCGCGCTAGCAACACAGTCTAGTGTGCGCTAACTGTTATTTCTCAATATCACCACTATGGAGTTGGTTAGAACGAACACATCCTGACAAGCACATAACTCGACAATCACTAACAATCAACATACCAATTCCAACTCCAATATACACAGTTCCAGGCACCAAACAGTATGATATGGAACTTTCCCAAACCAACTTCCACCAAAATACGACCATTAATAAAATATATTAACAATAAAGTGCTGCGGGTGTTACATGCATTACGCAACTCGCCAATAGATGCAGCCCGGATGCATACGACGAGTATCTGTACGTTGCCGAGACAACACAGTTCTTCTGCCTGAAGAATTTTTACGAGGGCATTGTTGTTGCATTTGGCCACGACTATCTACAAAGGCTAACTAGAGCTGATGTCACGTGGCTTCTCGAAATGCACGAGCGAAAGCATGCTTTCCCACATGCTTGGAAGCATCGTTGCATGCACTGGGCGTGGAACAATTGCGGACTTCTTGAAGAGGATCCCACACGTCTGGGCAATAAGGTTATCCGACGCTCATCCTAGAAGCGGTTGCCTCGTATGATTTGTGGATCTGGCATGCATTTTTTGGTGTTGTCGGGTCTAACAACGACCTCAATGTTCTGCACAAGTTTGACGTCTTCAACGAGGTTCTCCAAGGAAAGGCCCCACCGGCGAAGTACAAGGACAACAGAAGATAATACAAGATGGGTTACTATCTTGCAGACGACATATACCTGAAGTGGCCAGTTTTCGTGAAGACGCTGCCCATCTCTACCGAGCCAAAGAGGTGCAAATACACCCTTATGCAAGAATCTGCTCGAAAGGATGTCGAAAGGGCATTTTGCGTCCTACAAGCACGCTGAGCAATTCTACGGCAACCGGCTAAACTTTGGTACAATGAACATCTTCAAACTATTATGTATGCTTGTATTATCATGCATAACATAATAATTGAAGACGAAGGGCAAGGTGCAACGGATTGGGAGGACAAACCAAGCGCATCATCCAGTCGACCTACCTACAATATTGGAGGTTCATCTCATTTTAAAGTGTATATGTTGCGAAATAGGGACATGAGAGATAAAAAAATTGCGCAACAATTGGAGGATGATCTCATTGAAGAAATGTGGACACGCTTCGGACACGAAGAGTAGAAATATGTTGTATTTTTTTCGATTTTTATGTATGTTTTATTTTTTCCTTTTTTTAATTTATATTTACAAATTGTATTGTAATTTTCAAATGGATCAATTTTGGCATTAATAGAAAATAAAAATACAAAAAAATAGAAATAACAAAAATAAATTGAAAATACAAAATAAATGGTGAGCACCAACATGGTGCTCACCGTTGTGGGAGCAAAATGAGTGCTCACAAAAATAGCTTGGGGCCACTTTTAATCTAAACAAAACGGGTCAGCATATAATGCTCACTATTATGAAAGCAAAATGAGTGCTCATAAAAATAGCTTGGGACCTACTTTTAATCCAAACAAAATGGGTGACACAATGGTGCTCGGTTGCTCGCCATTGTGGATGCTCTTATAAATTTGGTAGATACTGCAATTATTATTTTCTGAGGCGTAGGATTGTCATGCCGTTTTTCAAGAATAAAGGCGATGCTCAGAGTTGTTGTGACTATAGAGGTATTAAACTCCTCAGTCATACTATGAAACTTTGGGAAAGAGTGGTGGAATGAAGGGTTAGAAGAGAAGTTGAGATCTCAGAGAACCAATTTGGCTTCATGCCGGGGAGGTCCACGACTGAGGTCATTCATCTCATCAGGCGCCTTGTGGAGAAGTTTAGAGAGCAGCGTAAGGACCTCCATATGGTGTTCATTGATCTAGAGAAGGCTTATGATAGCATTCCGCGCGAGGTTATTTTGAGGAGCCTAGAAGAGAGTAGGGTCTCGTTGCCGTTCGTTAGGGCGATTCAAGACATGTACTTCCAAGCTAGGACTTGAGTTAGGACACCAGTTGGTGACACCCATTATTTCCCGTTTGAGATAGGGCTACACCAGGGGTCGGCGCTAAGCCCCCTTATCTTCGCTCTAATCCTTGACGTCATTTTGCGGGGGATTTAGAATGGCGTCCCGTGGTGCATGTTTTTTGCTGACGACATTGTGTTGGTGGTGGAGTCGAGGAGGGAGGTGAACTCGAAGTTGGAATATGGAGGTCTAAGTTAGAATCCCAGGGCTTGCGTGTGAGCCGGTCTAAGACCGAATATCTCTGGTGTAACTTTAGTGGGGAGGCCAACGAGGAAGATGTAGAGGTAATGATTGCGCATCGGATCATACCCCGTACAAATAAGTTCAAGTATTTGGGTTCGATCATTCAGAAGGAAGGTGAGTGTGAAGATGATGTCACTCATCGTATCAAGACGGGCTGGCTAAGGTGGAGAGCAGCGACAGGGGTCTTGTGCGACAAGAAAGTCCCTCTAAAGTTGAAGGGTAAATTCTATAGAGCGGCAATCCGACCTGCAATGTTGTATGGCTCCGAATGTTGGGCGATGAAAAAGTCGCTTGAGAGCAAGTTGGAAGCGACTGAAATGAGGATGTTACGTTGTTCGTGTGGTCGCACAATGTTGGATAGAATCTCGAACGGGGTTTTCAGGAACGCGTTTGAAGTGGCGCCCATTTCAGCGAAAGTTAGGGAAGTGATATTGCGATGGTTTGGCCACGTCGCGGGAGCGGGCATGCTCGGTGAGGAGGGTCGAGAGTTTATTGGTTGTCGGTGAGAGGAGGAGTGGCTGGACGTGGAGTTCGTTGGAGGAGTAGCTGAGATTAGATTTGAAGGCCTTAAACCTTTTTGAGACCATGACTGTTGATAGGTGCTCTTGGAGGCGCCAGATCAGAGTTGTGGATTCTTTTGTAGGGAGCGGTGCTGTAGTTGAGAGCCTCAGGGTTGGGTTGTCTCGGTTAGCTTTGTCCTAGAGCATTGTATTTTTTTTTACTTTTATTGTATATTTTATCCTATTACCTTTTGCGTGTGGCGTATTTTTGACAGGGAGCTGTGCGCAGAGTCAACCTCTCTTCTGTTAGAGCAGCGTTCATCGAGAGTGCAGTTGTCAAAGTCCCCTTAGGTAAGTCTCATGTGAATTAAGCCATGAGCTCAGGTATGGTTTTGAGTTTTTTAGCTTTTTCGTATCATATGCTTATTTGTATATATCACTCAATACTTTGCTGTGCACTAAGTTGGGGGTCTTCATGGAAACAGCCTCCATACAGTAAAAGTAGGGGCATGGTCTTCGTTTATTTTACCCTCCACAGACCCTGCTCTGAGCCGGATATACTAAGTATGTTTGGTTTTGTTTGGTTTTTATGTTGGAATCTTATGGTCACGTGTCTCTTTGCTCAGGGTTTAATCAAAGCCATCACCAAAACAAGTCCCTAAGACCATCTCCAACCATATTGCATATCATCAAATATGCAGTATGGTTGATTCCAACCACACACCATAACAGCAAATATTTTGCAGTGTTGGTTTCTTCAAAAACAAAACCCACCAAATATGGTGGGTCACTGTAGACACACCAAAAACAAAAGAGCTCACAAAATATAATTTTTTTTTTATGTTTTAAATAATCTAATTATTATTTATGATATTAATTTTAAAAAATATTAATCTAACTTAATATTTTATATATTTTTGTTAATTCGTTTTTTTATTTAAAATTAATTTATAAATAATAATTACCATTAAAGAAATAATATTTTATATGTTTTTGTTAATTCGTTTTTTTATTTTAATTCGTTTAATTTGTGTTATTTCAATTGATGTAATTTTATTTAAATGTATTATTAATTAAAAAATTATCGTTTTTATTTTTATCGGTTTTCATTAAATAAATTAATTACTGATTATTTATTATTATATTTACGAATTATAATTATTGTTATTAATAAAAATAGTTAATAGTAAATAAAATATGTTATTTTAATGTGGGTTCCACAAATTTGGTGTTTTTTTTGAAGTATGGTTGGAGTTGAGGGTTTTTTTTTTGGTGTTGGGCCACCAAATTTGGTGTTTTGGTGTGAAGGTTGGAATGCCCTAATTCAAATTTGCATATGCAAAGAAACCCTAGTTGCAAAATTTTATCGTAAAAGATGACAAAAATATACGGTACCGGAGTGTACGATTTCAGGCGGCCCCGGGTGGCTGAGTACCCTTTGCCCGCGGATGAGCCGCCTCTGCGGGAAAAGCCTGTCGAGTCCAAACCAGGTTCTGTTGTGCCTACCTCAATTACCCTAAGCGAGATCCAGAGGGACCGCCTGACGAAAATTGCTGCCGAAAATTGGGCCAAAACCGCGGGTTCGTGGCCAAAAAATCCCTTCAGCCCGGAACTCGTAAATGAAATTTACTACACTGAGTTAACTGTTAAAGGTGAATACGAAATCTTGTGTTGCATTCATCATGTTCTTCATATTGTTGTCTTATATTTCGGTTAGTAGTGTTCTGATTTTTTCTTCAAGAATGATAGGTTTCGGTGGTTATATTACCTATCACTTAGGTTCTAACTTCTATTAAACTATTTCTACATTTCATTTATGGGAGGAAGTATGTGTTATGACGGAAAGTTGTGCTGGCATTGTGTGTTAATATGATTACATTGCTTGGGATGGCTAAATGGTTGCCTTTTGCAGTAAATAGTGTTAAATGGTGTTAGAGGATTAAAATTGGCGTTATGATGTTGTTTAAAAAATGTCCAAGGGAATATTGAATTCTTCTTATCTGGAAGGGAAGAAAAGAAATGGTGTATTACCTTGATTCTTCGATTTTCTTGAGAATTTTGGTTTTAGGTACCATCAATGTTTAAAAGGCGGTGAAAAGCACGCATCAAGGCCCGCATCCAGGCGCTTAGACCAGAAAACACTCTGACGCTCTTTACGAAGTGCCTTTTCCCCACAAAGTGCACTCCTTTTCCGACAACGCTTACGCCTTCACACAAAGCGTACGCTTTTACCCTGCACATTGTTAGGTGTATATTAGAGCATATGCACCCATTTGCTCCATCAATTCATCAAATCATGGATTCAATTGATGGAGTAGATTAGTAGTTCATACCAAATTCATTTTTGTTAATATTTATGCAGCAGTGAAAATCCATCAATTCGTCAATTACTATTCGCAAGTAATAACTGCCAGTGTGCCGTATTGATATATGAATATGTATTAATAATATATGTATATTTATGGTGGGGTCTAGCAGTTGATGGCCCTTAATCACTCCATTAATAATCAATGGAGTTGTTAACGAATGATGGACATCAGCAAAATTGATGGATCAATATTTGACTGCTTCATAGTTAAAGTCCGTCAATCGGTTGATTCGTTTGACAGATCAACTCAAAATACCATTGGGTGCATATGCTCTTAGTATCCTCAATCACAATGAAGTCTTAAAAATCAAACTGATCATGCTCAAGTTACTTAATAAAATAACAAGATTGGTGAGAAATTTACGTGAAATACATATTTAATAAAAAAGTAAATCTTAATTCTAATAAATAATTTAAATTAATTAAAAATAATTAAAATTATAAATAATTAAAATAATAATGATTAATTGTTGAGGTTTAACAATTTAAATTGTCTAAAATAGGACAATCAGTTTTCATTAATTTGGCTTGGTATCCCGTATCCCCTCCTACAGAGCTGCCACATGTGCCTACAGATGTTGGTATTCCCTCCCTGTACACACGCCACATGTCCTTTCCTTTTAATGAGTCACGACATTTTTTCTCTTCTAATAATCAGTCGGCTTTTTTCTTGTTCTCTTCTAGAAAAAAAGCATAAACGGAGGCGTGCTGCGTGGGTTACGTGTACGCTTTATCCGCAGGCTTACGCTTTGTCGGAAAAGCCATGCACTTTGTGGATGAAAAGCACTTCATAAAGAGCTTCAGAGCGTTTTCTGGTCTAGGCGCCCAGGTGCGCACTTGATGCGCGCTTTTCACCACCTCTTTAAACATTGCTTATACATAAATAATGACTTTTGTATAGCTACTATTTTGGAACCTGTGCGTGTGATATGACAATCAAATATATATGTACGTGTAATTTTTTGTTATTCTTAATTCATGAGATCAGCTAATGCACATCAAGTCGGGTCATTGGATGTTGAATTTTATCAATTCCTTAAAGTTCTTGATGAGTGTAGGTGGGAGAAAGCCAATGCCCTTGCAGAGGGTGATGATATTAGAAGTCAGTCAATACTTGGAGAACTACCTTTGGCGAATTTTAGTCAGAGACGGCTTCTTTTGAGCATGTGATGTCAATGATACTAATGGTCAATGAGAAGGTACAGAGATATGTCGTATATAGTTATCTTGTTGATTAATTAATTATGCCCTAATTACCATTTGATTTACCAAACATGTGCAGAATGTAATTGAAACTTTGCTGCATTACTTTATTATATGGCAGCAAAAAGTGCTGAATTAAGGTTTCTACTAGCTTAACCTAAATAACAGTTCAGCCACTTCTTTGGAGAGAGATTTTTCCAATCTTTAAGTATTTCAGCATTTTAAGGTGGTTATATCATGACTAGGCAAAATTGGGAATTGCATTTGGGAGCAACTTGCAATTCCATATACGGTATACCCATCCATTACGGAATACAACTGACATATCATTGACATTCAAAATTATAGAAATATTATACAATGGTGGATTGCCAAGCCATCCGCTCTTCTTCCCTCTGAATGAAGAGATTTATTTGTTAATTCAGGAAGTCTAATATTAACTAATGGTTATTTGGTCTGATCTTGTTTCTTGAAAGGGGTGTTTGTAATGATCTTCTTCTGTAAATTTTTAGAAGTCTGAAATTTGAAAGCTGGTTGTTCTTCAGGTTTGCTGTAAGTATCGTGGATTGTTTAAGCAAAAACCTATAGAAGTCTCCATGCCCTGGGCTAGAAGTTTCTCCTTTTCCTAGTTAATGTTTTTAGGATCTTGGTGTGGAGGTGGGTTCTCATGTCTTTTCCATTTTTTTTGGTTGGGGGTGGAGGGAGGTGGGGCAGGGAGGACATGGGGCCTAAGACCTGATTTTCTTAATGGGTGATCTCAAGATTTTATATCTCACGGTGACCTCAAAACTATATATACTTGAGTGCTAATCTTTAAGCTACATGAAGTGTGTGGCCAAGGCTACAAAAGGAAAATGTGATACCTCGTATTTGATCATTGGTTTTACATTTGTACAGAATGCTATTTTCTCATTGTGTTTTCTTGCAGTTGTAAATATTGTACTGATGAAGATTGATAATGAATGAATCTTGAATTTCTAGAGTGGATATCGTGTCCACTTGTGTAATTTTCTCTATTTTAATGAAATCTTTTGTTTCTTAGCAACAAAATTATTTAAGTAGATGATATGCAGTGTGGTAACAAAATCAAGAACACATTATGTGTTTGTAGTTTAACTTATGTTTATTTTGTGTCTTCATAAAAGAATTACTGACAATAATTTGGGACTTGCAGTTTCGAGAGAATGTGGCTGCTTGGATATGCTTTTATAATAGGAAGGATATGTTTAAAGCATTTCTTGATAGGGTACTTTGCCTGAAAGAGGTATTATTTTCAATGGAGCAATTTTTGTGTTTTTTTCCTTATTTCTTGATTGAGGTATGATGCATTAGGTCCATTTTTAACTGGGGTTAGCTCACTATTTTTTTTCTCCCCTCTACCCTCTAGTTAGAAATGTATGAAAATGTTAATAATCGAGTTTAATTTAGACGATCATGTGTTATTTTGTTTGATTTTCCGTAATCTAGTCAATTATACCTGGAATATATTGTTTGTGAAGCTACTATTGACCTTCTTTGCTTCCCTTTAGGAACTCATAACATAGGGTACATTGAGTAGCTGAACTGTTGTGCTCTATTATGGCTAAACTGTTGTGCTCTATTATTGACATTTCTGTTTAAAGTATTTGCTTATGAACCAAATATCCCAGATGAGGAAAATTTGGAAGTGGATATGTCAAAGTGATAATTAATAACACATTTGCTATTCTTGCCATAGAAGGAAAACTGAAACTGGACAAGATATTTTGTAGACTTGGATTTCTTTACTGTTTATAATAGGGTGAAAAATCTCGGTTTTATTACAGTCGACCAGGTTCAAATCCATATTGTGCGTCTTTACTGTTATTTCTTTGGCTAATATTTTTATGGGGAGATGTTCCATGGAAGATTTCAGCCTTGGGCCCTCCATAAGAGTGTATATTCACGGTCATGTTGCACGTTTGGATTGTAATGATGAACACATGTGTAGCCTTCCCTTATTCTTTTGTGATGTTAATGATACATCCAATTTAGTCGGTTATGGAAGAGTTGTTATAGCTTGTTCTTCATGTAATAAGATTGCCCTAACCATTCGTAAGGTTTGAAGATTTCTTATGAAATGTGCAAAATTCCAGCTTGTACCATGCTGCATAGACCATTTTCTGCCTGGATCTTGTGTTATATTCTAATTGTAAATTTTTTTGGGGTTTGACGGACATCAATAGTGGATCTATGGCTATAGAATGCTTTCATATGTCAATCCAGAGGCACATTTATACAATTAACATTAAGACTCAATCATGGTTATCACTTCGGTCGACTAGTCGCGACTAGTCGTCGACTAGTCGACCAGTCGCGACTAGTCGTCGACTAGTCGACCAGTCGACAAGGGAGGAACAAAATGGGGGCCCGACTAGCTCTCTGTAAGGATTTCGAGCGAATGGTCAGTCGACTAGTCGTGACCCACTCCCGACTGGTTCAAGATCCGACCCAGTTGAGCATAAATTTTAAAAAACAAAGCAGCTCTGAGCAATTGAGCATAAAAGTGGTTGAGTAGTTGACCCAATTGAGCAGCAGCGACTCTCCCGCCTCCCGACCTCCAATCTCCCGCAGTCCCGCCTCTCTTTCTCCTCCGATCTTCCTCCTGGTAACTCTCCTGGTAACTCTCCTCTTCTACACACAGTCACTCTCCTCTTATTTATACACACAGTCACACACACACACACACACACACACATATATATATATATATATCATAGTTGTTAAAGGCGCGCCTCGGCCGCGCCTCAGGCGCGAGAAAAAAGGCGGTCGCTGTTGAGCAAAAGGCGGGCGACCTCGGGCACGCGCACAGGTGCGCCTCGGTGCGCCTTTGCTGCGCCTTAGTGCGCCTCGGGCGCGCCTCTACATTAGGACTCTTTTTGGTTTTTATTTATTTTTCAGAATACTTTAAAAGTTATTTTTGTTCTCTGACACTTTAATTTTGCTAATTATTAAGTTTTTGTGGATAGTTGTATTTTTGTGACTTTGTCTTTATAAAATTTATAATTTAATATAATTTATTTGTTAGTTTTTATGCACCTCACCTCTCTCAGGCGCGCGCCTCGCCTTGCGCCTTGCGCGTCAGGCGATGGGAGCCCATATCGCCTTGGCGCGCCTTTCGCCTTTAACAACTATCATATGTGTGTGTGTATATATATATATATATATAGACACACACACAGTATAAATATGTATACTTATACATATATGTATATACCTGCTATCTGCTGCTGCTCTGCTAGTGCTACTGCCAATTAATAATTACTTAATTAGTAACTTCTTTAATCTTTACTTCTTTCTTGAATTAGGCGGTGCGCGGTGGTGATTAGTAACTTCTTTAATCCTTTGTTGTTTCTTTCTTGCACAAGTGGCTAAGTATTATTATATGATTTGCGGATGGTGAGTATTATTATATGATTTGCGGATGGCGGATGCTTCATGACGAGGATAATCCGCTTATGATTAATATATATATATATATATTTATTTATTATTTATTATTTATACCTTATCGACTAGTGTCGACTAGTCTATATTTCGACTAGCCGGACCCTCCGTCATTGGACTCGACTTAGAAGTGATAACCATGGACTCGATAGCTTGTGTATTTGGTTATGTTTAAGAGAATAATATGTTGTGCTTTTGCTTACATATGGTTGCGGGAAGAAGTCTAACTATTGCGAGAGAAGGCAGTTATCGCTTTTTATGATCAATGTCTTCCAGTACTATAATCTTTGATGCTACTTATCGCTAATAAATGTTTTGGTATTTTTTCTTTCAACATCAGCTACGCTGTTTGACATCCCTTTGTCGGTTTGTCTTGTGGTGGGCCTTCTAAAATATAATATCGTGTATTTGAAGTGTGTTTATTTTTCATCATTTTTTCTCATGACCTATTGAATAATTATGAAAGTAATGGAAAAGTACCACCTCATGACCCTCGAGATCATCCAATCTAGATATTTGGTCAATTTGGACATTTACCTAACCTATCATAACTAATCATCAAATTTATTACTTACAATAACAACATTCGAGCCTTAATCCCGTAATAATTTGGGTCGGCTAACATTGAATCATCATTTTAAACTGTAAACGACACAAAGAAAAACATAAATGAAATTATGAAGGGTAAAGAACAATCAAATTGACACTAAAAAAGAAAATAATAATAATAATATTAATAATAATAATAATAAAGAATCAAACTCCATCATCCACCCATTTTCAATCACATTTCTCCATGTTTTTTTTTGGGTTTTCCTCTATCCTTTACGATCTTATCTGTTTCCAGTCTTTAAGCCTCCACACTTGGGCATCAACAGGTCTCCGTATCACATGGCCAAATCATCTTAACCAATTCTCCATCGTCTTATCTTCTATAGACGCAACTCTTGCCTTCTCCCTAATGACTTCGTTTATGAGATGACACTGTTTTGTTGTCCAACACTTGGTGCCATATAACAGTGCATGTCTAATTGCTGTGCAGTAGAATTTACCTTTTAGTCTATGAGGCACATGGTTGTCACGTCGACGACTAGTCGCCGACTAGTCGAAAAGTCGACATGCTTGAAAAAGTCGATGCCCGACTTATGTAATAGTCGTCCGTGGGTTATACGGACCCGACCCAACCGGACACGCAATCAGCGATTACCCGAAATTAAAAAAAAGAGGGTGTTTAATTGACATACCTTTTTATCACATAACCCACATGCAGTGTTTTCCTCTTCTCACCCCGACAGTCGGCGCCGACAGATCGCGACTCATCTCCTCAAGCGACTTCATGGCTTCATCTCCTCAGACGACTTCAACGGCGACTTCATCTCCTCCGGTAAGTCTTCTCTCTCCTCTCCTGTCTTCTCTCATCTTTTCTTCTTCTCTCATCTTACTGGACACGTAGCAACACACCAGTACACCACGTCTCAATTACATACATTTTTATTTTTATTTTTCAATTTTTTCTGTTTTATTTCTTAAAACAAATTTTTGTTTTATTTTTAAAAATTAATTTTCGATTTTAATTTTATAATTAATTTTCGGTTTTATTTTTAATTATGTTTTTATTTGCTTATAGATGTTTGACTTTGGGTACTTGAATGTATTATCTATTAGTTTTTATTTGAACTATGAAATTGTAGTATGTTTACCTATATTATATATTATAATTACTCTAAATAGGATATTGTCGACTATTTACGACTTTTTACGACTAGTCGGGCGACTTGTCATTAGTCAATTCCACGGTACTCGGGCTCGACTTGTCGACTTAACAACCTTGATGAGGCATGTGTGGAGTGATCTTGTGTCATTCTTTCACTTCAACCAACACGTCTTAATTGTATGAGTCACATCACCATCTAGCTCTCCATCCTTTTGGATAATATATCTGTTGTGTTGAGATTTATACACCTCAACATGCGATCGGCAAAGTGCAGGCGGCCAAGACAGTCGAATAGACCAGGCGGACTTGCCGATCAAAGGACCAGAATAGGACCCGGCGGCGATCGGCCAAGGCGATCGTCTCCGGCAACTAGCGATCGTCCCAAGTACCGATCTGAGCAGCCGCCTCATGCTACGTAAAGCCAACATCGCCAAGTCTGCGAAGGCGAAACTCGAGATAGAGACCCACGTGCGAGATTCGGAAAAGGCGCCGCGAGATAAGGCCCTTTGACCCGACTGTCACCATCTTCTCACCTGCAGACGGACTGCCAAAAGGTCGAGTGGGACCTCCCGGGACGGCGACGCGTGTGGTCCTCTCATTGGTTCGCACACTGCGCGGCCCGGCCGCGGACTTCAAGGCAATCAGCCCATGTGCTAAAGGCGATCGCCCCCTTATTATAATACAGGAAAGGCGATCGCCCATCAGGATTAAGACATCCCAACTCCTCCTATAAATAGAAGGCTTCCTGCACTTGGAAAGGGGATGCTTTTTCTGCCTGCTTATCTCTCGGCTTCTCCCTCTCAGAACCTCTTAGCCATAAGACGGTCGGCAGAAACAAGAACTCCCTACAGTTCAAGAACTCACAACTAGGGTCTTTTACACTCATTGTAATTGTACTCTTACATTAATAATTGTACTCAACGTATTCGTATTAATAATATCTCGCGAGAGTATACAAGCCCGGGCCTAACAAACTCGGCAAATCTTGTGTTATTTACATTCCCACGGACGTGCTCTCACATTTGTTTGTTACTCATCCATTCCAGCAATCCCTTCCGATTTTGGGTAACAACAATATCGAAGATAACGAAAAAAATCAGATCCTTGAATAACTTTCCCATCAGAAGTAATCATTCCCTCCTCTCCACCTTCATTTTAAGCTAAACACATACTCTAAATATTGACCTTATACCTTTCGACAATGCCTCGAGGCTCGAGCTTTCAAAGTATTCTCCAAGTTCGACTTTCTTTGAACTCTAATCTTCATCTCATCAATCAACACAATATTTTCTTGAATGTTTTCTGCGAACATCATACACCAAGGAATGTTTTCTTGAATTGACCTCGTCAATTCGTCAATGACTATGGCAAAAAGAAAAAGACTAAGAGTAGATCCTTGTTGCACCCTAATCGTAATGGGGAACTCTTATGTCCTTTGTTAAACTTTACGTTTTTTTGATAGTTATATTTTCTTTTCATTATGTGTTTATGAGTTTTATCATCATCATCATCAACTGCACCTAAATCCCAACTATGTTGGGGTCGGTGGCATGAAAATTATAGTGCCAATTAATTGTCGAAAATTAGTTAACACTACTCATGCAAAAGACAAAGTGGCAAAGTTTTACGCCGGATGCCCTTCCTGTCGCAACCTTCATATGAAGGAAAGTGTTTATGAGTTTTATAATTTAATTATTTTTTATTTGTTTTTCGCCTCACATTTGTCAGGCGCGCTCCTCGACTTGCGCTCTCCTTGGTGCTCCTTACGCCTTTAATAACTATGCCATCTCCTTCTGCATTATGATGTGTTGTGTCACGATTTATTCATCACGACAGGCGATCGAATATAAGGCGGCGGCCAAGTCGACTCGATCGAACTTTGGCTAGCTCGCCTAATCGAAGATATCGAGACCACCACTAGGTACCCGGCGATCGACTCCCAGGCGATCGCCATTTGCATTGGCGGCCAAACTCTAATGTCCGGCGAGGGCGGTCGACCTACGTCCGGCGGTGATGATCGCCGTCAAAGTCATCGAGGATTGGATCTCGAAGCAGCACCGCGTGCGAGATCCATGGCGGCGGCAAGATCTTCGCTCACGAAGCAAGATCTTTTCTTGTGAGACAAGACCTTTGACCACAACTTTGTCACCTACCTCACCTACGCGGCGCGAAAGTTGTCAGTGGGACCACCGTGGCAACTCGGGGCAGCGTGTAAGCTCCCCATTGGACCGTCTGATTGGCCCGGCAACTCCTGAGACTTTAAGGAGACATGCCCACGTCTTTAAAAGGCGATCGCCGATTATTATAATGCGAGAAAAGGCGATCGCATCCATCCGTCTATAAATAGAGAACCTCCTCCTACTGGAAAAAGGTTAGGATTCATTTGACTTACGTTGAACTCATTTCACCCACAACGAAATACGGTAGAACACACGTATCATCAAGCTCCGGCTTTCTCATAGGAATCCGTCTCGGGACTTCTCTCTCGAATCTCTCGCCCGAACACGATCGGCGACGGCAAGTCTCAGCTAGGCAGATTCGAGGATTCGCAAGCCCGGAGCCCGAGAATCGACTAAATACTCGCCGTGAGAGGCTGTCGATCTCTCTCACTTGCCCATTCATCTCCTTTGTTACAAGAACTCACGAGCTCCATATCTGGTTCTTAGACAATCTACACGCTCACTAGCTAAGATAACAAGAATCTTTACACTCATTGTAATTGTATTCTTACATTAGTACTTGTATCCCGAATATTGGTATTAATAATATCTCGCGAGAGCATTCAAGCCGGGACTAACAACCCGGCAAATCTTGTGTTATTTATCTTTCTCACGGAAGTGCTCTTGCATTTGTTTGCTATCCCATCCATTCCGTGATATCTATCTCTGGATAATATTTTGGGTAGCAACAATTGGCGCTAGAAGGAGGGCTTGAACCTCAGGCCTTGTGGTTATGACCACAAGCTCTAACTTGCCCAGCTATTCCGACATGGCCCCAAAATATTTATCAGAAGATTAATCTGCTTTGGAAGGCGGACAACAAACAACAATTGCGGGAGCACTTAGAGAAGATAAATAATCTGAGATTTGTCGGGTTTGTTAGGCCGGGCTTGAATGCTCTCGCGAGATGATATTAATCTGAATATTCGTGGATACAAGTATTAATGAGAGAAATCTAAATCTGATGAGTGTAAAAAGACTCTGTTAATCAGGCTCTTGGCGAAGATCGGTGTTCTTCGTCCTGTAGATCGTCTTCTTGATGAGAGAGGCCGAGAAGAAGTACCGAATGATAGGCTGTTGCGAGAGTTGGAGATAGCGAAGTCTTTGAGTGTTGTATCTCGTGGGAATGCGAGAGTGTTTTGTGTGCCAAAATCTCGGTCCCTTGGACAAGTGCGGGGTGCCTTGTATATATAGTGGCGGTAGAGTCTTGTCCTCGCGGCGATCGCCTTAGGCCATTATAATAATGGGCGATCGTCATGACGATATTATAATGGGCGATCACCGGTGTCGGGCTAAAGTCGAGAAGAGGTGGCGCCCGGTGGCGGTCGATAGAAGTCGGCACGCGTCGAGTCGATCACATGCGGCCTCTTGTGACTTTCGGCGGCTTGTCGGTGATGGAGAGATCTGCGGTGTGGTCGATGACCGAGATTCGCGGATCTTGTCTCGGCTCTTGCACGTGGTGCGATCTTGAGGCTCGGCCTTTGCATTGGATGGCCATCGGCCACTGATCGACATGAGGCGGTCGTCTTTAGGCTGGTCATTAGAGTCGCCATCGGCGATTCTTGAGGTCGGCATTCGCTCGGTCACAGGTCGGTCGGCGAGTCTTTGAGAGAGGATCGCCGCTTGTCGGTCGCCGAGTCGGTCGTAGAGCAGAGGCGATCGTATTTGATGTCGATCGCTCGGCACGGGACTTGTCTGGGACCTTGATTGGCCGATTTAGCTTGTCCATTGAGTTAAGGCTCGGCGCTTTGGTCATTGGTCGGCGATTACTGCCTTGGCTTCTCGCGGTGACTCGGTCGCCCGACCTCGAGCGATCGCCGGTCGGAGAGTGTTAATTCTTGACCTGACAATTGCCCCGACTTGCTCTATGTTGAAGACATGGGGCGAGGTGGTTCTTCTTGGCGATCGTGTATGGATGAGGACCAGGCGTCTGGTGACTTAGGATTCGGACTTGGGCTATCATGGTCGATTGGCTAGCTATCTTTCGGTCTTGTACTGCAAAAACAACATTGGCGATCCCCACGGAAACTTGGTGGTTAAGCTTGTTTTGAGAATCGTGCACGATCGCGGAGATCGATGGACCGACTCCGTGGCCAGGTGTCTTGATGCGCGAAGACATTGAGTGTCTCGTGACTCACTTTATTATGAGGGTCTCTGTTAGGGCTGCGCCTCGCCTCGTATTTAAGCGAAGGGCGTGCGGTCTCGGTCTAGACGAGTCCTTGCGCGAGCGGCGTCGGATGAATCAACTCCACGTCCGCGGCTTGTTAGCTCTGCTTCCACCTCGGCCGGCCATGGAGATGGCCGACCTCGGCGGTGTGCGTTGAGGCGGGGGTAATGGCACGTGTCATTTGATTAATTTTGGAGAGCCCTCGGACTACGCCGGCCTCGTATTTAAGCGAAGGCGGGCGATCTCGGCGAAAGGACCTTGCATGGCAAAGCGGCGGTTCCATCATTTGCCCGGGACCATGGCTTTATGATGTGCGGCGGAGGCGATCGCGAGCCTTAGTCCCTCATTTAAAATGTTGGACTGTAGGCGGTGAGCGAGTCCTCCGGCTCTGCTGGATAGTAGCGATCGGGCTGGAAGACTGGAGGTCGTCGCTCGGGCTGGGAGACTGGAGGTCGTTGCTCGGGCGCCGATCGCTCTACTCCCAGGCTAAGAAGAAGCCTTTGCCTGGACAGGAAATCTGCGGTTCTAGCCTGGAAGGCTGCGTAGGTCGTCGGTTGGGTCTTCATGAGATGCCTGAACATAGGCGAGAAGCCCTGAAAACTTCCTAGGACCGCGTAGAGGGCGGTCTCATCGCTTACGGGCTCGCTGTTGAGGATGATCACGTCTACCCGGTCGATGTAGTCCGAGTCGGACTCCTCTTCTCCCTGCTTGATTTGCATCATGCGAAGGCGACCTTACGGCGGACAACCACGGTGGCGAAGTACTCGCGTGAAGGCGTCGCAAGCTCGTTAAAGGCGATGGACCGAGGTGGCGATGATGTGTACCACCCGGTGGCGAGGTCGTCCGGTGTCGGAGGAACATTCGGCTTTGGTCGCGTCGGATGCCCACACCGGTCATGTAGATGTTGAACTTGTGCGGAGTGCGTTTGGGGTCCGATCGCCCCTCGTACGGGTGTGCGAGGAGGAGCGATCTTGTCTTTGCCAAGGCGAGCTCGATGTCGATCGCGGCGGCTCACTTGGCTCGGCGATCGTCTTCATGGCGCTGCCTGGATTGGAGGAGCGCCTTCATGTCGTTGATCGGCGTTGCATCGCGGCCATCGCCGTGGCTCGGTCGCTTGCCGATCGGCTTTGGGAGCGGGAGCCGAGGCGATCGTGTGCCGATCTCGGTCTCGGCTGCTGTGACCTCGGCAATTTGGCGAGGAGCGAGCAGGCTGCCTTGCAGGGCCGGGTAGGCGAGCTCACGGTGACGGACTCAAACTCCGTCGTCTCGTAGGTGAGGCCGGGTGCCCGGTCGCGAGTCGGAGTCAGCCCGGGCGATCAAAGACGAGAGGAGCCCAGTGCCAGCGCCTCTTCTTGCGGACGAGAGCCTCTGGCGATCGCTCGGCGATGCGCCTTGAGCTTAAGCTTGGACTTCGGCGGGAGGCCGAGGGTGATAGCGGGAGGCGCGTCGAGCACTCCGTCGCTCTATGGGGCGGCCATGACCTCGTCGTCTGTTCCTTGGTTCGGGTGATCGAGCGAGAGGCTCGGGCCGCCGCCGAGATGGGATCGGCGTCTCGGACCGCTCAGTGCCTTCCACCATCGGGCTGCGGCTCGGGTGGGACGGAGCAGAGTGCAGCCGGGTGAGTCGGCGGCTTTCTTCGGAGGCGGAAGACATGATTTACGAAAGATTTCTTTGAAGTGCGGTGAGTGTTACTTCAAGTATACGCCCAGAGCAGTGAGTGTTCTTCGGGGACGGTAGGTATAAAAATTTGAGGTTGGATGCCCTTCTTCAGCGCGATTGTAGTTGCCCAGAAATATTTATCAGAAGATTAATCTGCTTGGAAGACGGACAACAAACAACAATTGCGGGAGCACTTAGAGAGAAGATAAATAATCTGAGATTTCTTAGGGTTTGTTAGGCTAGGGCTTGAATGCTCTCGCGAGATGATATTAATACAAATATTCGTGGATACAAGTATTAATGAGAGAAATCTAAATCTGATGAGTGTAAAAAGACTCATTAATCAGGCTCTTGAGCGAAGCTCGGTGTTCTTCGTCCTGCCGATCGTCTTCTTGATGAGAGAGGAGAGAAGAAGTACCGAATGATAGCTGTTGCGAGTTGGAGATAGCCAAGTGTTGGGTGTTGTATCTCGTGGGAATGCGAGAGAGTGTTTTGTGTGCCAAAATCTCGGTCCCTTGGACAAGTGCGGGGTGCCTTGTATATATAGTGGCGGCCGAGTCTTGTCCTCTGGCGGCGATCGCCTTGGCCATTATAATAATGGGGCGATCGTCGCGGCCCGATATTATAATGGGCGATCACCATTTGTCGGGCTAAAGTCGAGAAGAGGTGGCGCCACAGGCGGTCGATGGGGAGTCGGCACGCGTCGGAGTCGGTCACATGCGGCCTCTTGTGATTTTCGGCTTGTCGGGTGGTGGAGAAGATCTGCCAGGTGTGGTCGATGACCGAGATTCGCGGATCTTGTCTCGGCTCTTGCACGTGGTGCCAGTCTTGAGGCTCGACCTTTGCCGACTGGATGACCATCGGCCCTCATCGACATGAGGCGGTCGTCTTTAGCTGGTCATCAGAGGTCGCCATCGGCCAGTTGCTGAGGGTCGGCATTCGGTCGGTCACCAAGGGTCGGTCGGCAGGTGCTGAGAGAGGATCGCCCGCTTGTCGGTCGCCAGGAGTCGGTCGCCGAGCAGAGGCGATCGTATTTGATGTCGATCGCTCGGCACGGGACTTGTCTGGGACCTTGATTGGCGATTTAGCTTGTCCCATTGGGTTAAGGCTCGGCCGCTGGTCAGTCGGCGATTACGCCTTGGCTGCTCGGCAGTGACTCGGTCGCCCGACCTCCGAGGCGATCGCCGGTCGGAGAGTGTTAATTCTTGACACAACATGATGCAGCCATAGGACAACAATATCGCCACAAATTAAAGAATGCCAAAAATCAAGCAAATCAAGTGGAGCAAATTGAAAGTGATTGAAGACAAATGACAATCAAAGGATTTGGGAATCCTGGAGATGGAACTATCTTTAGAAGACTGCATCTTTCCTTTTATTTTCAAATATTGTATTTCCTTTTTTTAGTTATTCCCTATTTAGTGTGTAAAGCCTATTTAAAGGCTGCTGAAATAATAAGGACATGCAAGTTTGAAGCAAGAAAATACCTAGGGAGTCTCAGGAATTCTCAATAAAAAATTCCTACTTCTTGCTAATACAAATTTGCAGATCTGTTTCACTCTTTCAATTAGTCACCATAGCTAAATCATCTCATCCTCAACCTCCCCTTTCTCACGTTCGAAGGCCCGTGACACGTTCCTGTACGAGATCAATCCGTATCATTGGTTGCATTGCCGACGTCATGGGCGATTCATTTGCATCGAAAGAAGAAGTTTCTACTCTGAAGGAATCCATCAACCGTCTGGAAAAGCTCGTGGAACAACTGGTTGTCGACAAAGACATGTCTCCAGCTGATGAATCTAGTTCGACTGACCAAGAGATACCAACCGTGCATAACATCATCGGTGTGCACACAGATCCAGAACCACGTTTCGAATTTCCTCTTTTCTCCGGAACCGAGGACCCACTCAATTGGTTATACCGCTGCCATTTATTTTTTATGAATCAAAATGTCCTACCAGCAAAGCGAGTCTCAACTGCCGCATACTATCTCACAGGAGATGCTCAATTGTGGTATCACCACTTACGCCAGGATCAACCTCATCTTTCTTGGACTACTTTCGTGATTATTGCATTCAATGCTTTTGACCTCAGGCGGTGCAAATCCATTGGGTGATTTATTGAATCTCAAGCAAAATGGTCGCCCATTTGAGGATTACATTAAGGATTTTCAAAGTTGCTTAGCTCGTGTTCCATTGTTACGTATGGAGTATCAAGTTTCGATCTTCACAGCTGGACTCGATGGAGGTTTGTGCTTGATGTTGAATATCAAAAGCCATTAAATCTGACTATGGCCATCAGCATCGCACGACTATTTGCGAGGAAACTACAACTATGGACTTCCACTCAATATAGACAACCTCGTTTGCCTCCTAAATTCCCGATTGACCCACCGCCCACTACTCACCTTATAAAAGTCGGGAATCCTTCTTCAACACGCACGACTTTACCCCGTCTATCAAGAGGCTAGTCAAATTGAAGTAGCGAAAGACGCGCTAAATGGTTGTGCTACAACTATGGCGAAACCTACGTCCGGGCATAGCTGCAGAAAATTATTTTGCCTTTGGATGGAGGATGACCGAGATGAAGAAGAGTGTGACAGTCACACCGATGGCAGGACTTCGTCATCCAAATACTCTACAAATAAAAGTGCGAGTGGCGGATACATATGTGCTTGCAGTTATTGATTCTGGAAGCACCCACAACTTCATCAACGCCCACACCGCTTTCTCACTTGGGTTACCAATCACACCTCGCGAAGACTTCCAGTGGCAGTGGCGAGCAGCGAAAAACTTCTTAGCACAGGTGTTTGTGAATAAGTGAAACTCAGTAAGGATGGTATCATTTTTCTTATTAATCTTTCTGTCTTACCATTCACTGGTTCTGATATCATACTTGGAGTAAACTGGCTGGAGGAATTGAGAGATATTATTTGTAACTTCCGGGAGCAGAGGGTCACTTTTACTTTGCAGTGGAGAACCATAACGTGGACAGGTGATGCACCACATCATGATGCTTTCTTGCACTCTATGGCTCCCATCATCATGATGCTTTCTTGCACTCTATGGCTCCCATCATCTCTAATGAACAGGCAATGGCAGAGATTTTGAACTCATTCAGCACCATTTTTGTTGAACCCACATCTCTACCTCCACCACGGAAGTGTGATCACCGCATCATTTTAAAATCCGGAGTGGACCCCGTAGTAGTGTGGCCATATCACTATTCACAACTACAAAAGGATGAAACTGAGAGATAATGTTTAGAGATGCTCGCGAAGGGCGAAATTCAGCAGAGTCGAAGCCCGTTTTCCTCTCCAGTAAGGGCGAAATTCAGCAGAGTCGAAGCCCGTTTTTCCCTCCAGTATTGTTGGTCACCGAAAGTGACAACAGTTGGCGATTTTGCGTCGACTACCGTTAACTAAATGCCGAGACCACCGAGGACAAATTTCCCATCCTAGTCATTGATGAACTCTTGGATGAGCTTCATGGATCTTGTTTCTTTACAAAGTTAGATTTACACTCGGGTTACCACCAAGTCAGGATGAGTCCAGAAGATGTGGAGAAAACAGCATTTGGCACCTGCCATGGCCATTTTGAATCTCTCGTAATGCCGTTTGGCTTATGCAACGCTCCATCAACATTCCATGCACTTATGAATGAGGTATTTGGACCTCATCTGCGCAAGTTCGTGTTAGTCTTTTTGGTGACATTTTAATCTATAGCCATGCTTGGGTGCGGATATTTCAATGGACTACCCAAAGTTGAAGGAAAATCAGTAATCTATGTAGTGGTCGATCGGTTCTCAAAATATGCTCACTTTATGGGACTCTCACATCCTTACACGGCTGCATCAGTGGCTCATTCATTTTCTCTAACATTTTCAAGTTACATGGTTTGCGTGAATCCATTGAGAGTTATGGGGATGCTGTTTTCGAGCTCTTTTTGTAAAGAACTCTTTCAGTTATGTGGTACAAAGTTAGCCTTTTCTTCATCTTACCACCCACAAGCGGATGGTCTGACGGAAGTGTCAACCGAATGCTTGAAATGTATCTCAGATGCATGGTAGGTGATCACCAGCGCAATTGGGTTGCTTGTTTGACATGGGTGGAATTCTGCTACAACACATCTTTTCACTCAGCTTTAGACACTTCTCCCTTTAAGTTTGTGTATGGCGCGAGCCACCGATACTTGTCTCGTATGATCTAGTTTCATCCTAGATAGAGGCTGTTGATGGAGCCTTGAAGAGTCGCGATGAAAGCTTGCATGCTGCTCGAAATCATCTCATCCGGGCGTATGAGAGAATCGTCTGCTTATGACTATTACCATCACGATGTTTCTCTAGAAGAAGGCCAGTGGGTTTGGCTTCACCTACAGCCATATCGTCAATTTTCAGTAGCTAAGTGCGCATCAGCTAAGTTATCACCACATTATTTTGGGCCATTCAAGATCCTGAAGCAAATCGGTAAAGTGGTGTACCAATTGGCCCTTCCTGAAGGTAGCAAAATTCATTATGTTGTTAAGGGCACCACTAATATAGCCACACTGCCTCCTTTACACGAGGGGAAACTCATGCCACAACCGCAAGAAGTCTTACGCGGTCGCATTAACAGAGGAGCGAAAGAAGTACTGGTGGTGTGAGCAGGCATGGATCTGGAGGAGGCTACTTGGGAAAATATTGATGAATTATGCTCTCACTTCCCTACCTTCAACGGAAGGAGTAACAATGCATTCATAGGACAACAATATTGACGCAAAATAAAGAATGCCAGAAACCAAGCAATCAAGTGGAGCAAATTGAAAGTGATTGAAGAAAAATGACAATCAAAGGATTTGGGAATCCTGGATATTGAACTATCTTTAGAAGACTGCATCTTTCCTTTTATTTTGAGATATTGTATTTACTTTTCTTAGTTATTCTATATCTAGTGTGTAAAGCCAATTTAAAGGCTGGTGAAATAATGAGAAAGACAGGTAAGTTTTGAAGCAAGAAAGCTCTTAGAGTTTCTACTTCTTGCTAATACAAATTGCAGATCTGTTTCCTTCTTTCAATCAGTCACCATAGCTAAATCATCTCATCCCCAACCACCCCTTTCTCACGTTCGAAGGCTCATGATGCGTTCCTATACGAGATTAGCCCGTATCACATTACCTCTACTTCTATATCTCACCTAGTGAGAGTATCTTTTCTCGAACCAAGTGTTAATTATACCCAAGTCATATGCTAAACACAAAATCCAATATACCACTTACGGCTTCGTTCCTGTCTCCAAAACTATAGCCACCATGGACGCTCTGAAAGCCATCTCGGCTAGCACCCACATGACCGCTGAGGTCACCACCAATGATCAATTTCTCACGCATAGGAACTCGTTCAACCACCTCCCCGAATCTTCCCAAAATTCTTGTCTAATACATGTATCCAATCCCACTTGTGGAGCATATGCGCTTATGATTGTTAAAACCTCATCCAATATCACAGAAGTTAATACTCATAATCGTGACACTATTTCTTGATACTTCCATGACATCGTCAATGAATTCTTTATCAATGACTATTCTCACGCCATTTTTACCTCTATCCTTCCCAAGTACCAAAGCTTTTAGCCTAAAGGAGCTAATACCCTTGCTTTTTCTCCAGCCTACTTAGTCTCTTCTAAACACATTATGTGAAATCCCCTTCTTTTCATAACCTCTCCCACCCCACGATCTCCCGGTCAAAGAGCCAATGTTCCAAGTTCCACTAGTAGCCTGAACAATGCTATTTTTACTATATTCGTTATGTACCAAACCTGACTGCCGGACTACCATCACTAGATCATGTAAAATCTTGTTTTAATAACTGATCTTGTTCTCATACTATTAGGAGCAATTAATTATTAAATTGTTCATCTCCCTAACAACTTAAGCTTCTAGATGAGATGAACCAGATACGAATCCTGCGATGGGACAACTATCACTAGATCATGTAGATCGTAGAGTGACTTTGGGTGAGCAGGTGCCTCCTAGGGAGTTGCAGTGATTAGGCCCGGCTATTTTGTTTTATTATAACTGAGCTTGTTTTCATAATTGGATGTTTGGTGTTATCAGCATAAGTGGCATCTAATCCTTTTTATTGGTCATTATTCTTATCAGTTGTATTATTAATATAGTTTTTATAGTTCAGCAGTCCTTTTTCATTTTCTCTTACTAGTTGTGGGTAGGGTGGAGCAGCCATCGTCACAATCTGAGATGAATTGAAGTAGTTCTAGTTTTGGTTTTCCCATAAACCCTGGCTTTTGGTTCTTATCAATCTGAGTATCTGAATATCCTTGATAATTTTTGGTGGGTTCATCTGTAATACTGCTTTTACTTTCTCCGGGTTGGCCTCGATCCCCTGCTCCATAACCACATATCCCAAAATTTTTCCTGATCTCACCCTAAAGGAACATTTTGATGGATCTAGTTTCATCCCGTATGTGCGCAGGGTTTTAAAGATTTCTTCTAGATCTTTTATATGTTCCCCTGCCTTTATGCTTTTCACCAGCATGTCGTCCACATATAACTCATTCAGAGTCTCTAAGATTACAAAAAAAGTGGAAACTCCAAGATAAAAGGTTGGAGAAAGAATCACAATT
This sequence comes from Orobanche coerulescens, assembly GCA_033398695.1. Lineage (NCBI taxonomy): Eukaryota > Viridiplantae > Streptophyta > Magnoliopsida > Lamiales > Orobanchaceae > Orobanche > Orobanche coerulescens. Next base: position 7,064 of record JAWKAU010000537.1, on the reverse strand, counting down.
AAAAATAACAAAAGATGAGATGTTTCTTGTGGTGAGAGGATATGCAATATAAAGGAATAAAATTCTGGAGAGGAGCAATTCCCCGCCCAAGTATTTCCCCAAAATCTCACAATATTTCCACCTATTTCAGTCAATTATTAGAATATACAATAGAAAAAATCAATGTGGGTGATCGAGACTTAGAAGGAGTTAAGCACAATAGCATAAACTTTTTATGATATCACCATTGTAACAATCTATTCGATAATATTACGACTGCGGAAGGTGGATTTTCAAACCTTAACACGTTGGATTATAACAGAACAAAAATCAGAAGTCATCTTGTTTAACATATAATTAACTAAAACATTATCTTGTTTTCTCTCAGCTAATACTCCCTTGATGGGTTCATTGTGTTGGAAGTTGGTTGAAAAATGGATGAATTGTGGAGTGGAAGTGGGTGAATGGAGAGAGAAGTCTGTAAAAGTGAGTGAATTGTGTGTGAAAAGTGAGGATGATATCATGATTGAATTTATTTTAAGAGTGATGGAGACTTAGAAGGAGTTAAGCACAATAGCATAAACTTTTTATGATATCACCATTGTAACAATCTATTCGATAATATTACGACTGCGGAAGGTGGATTTTCAAACCTTAACACGTTGGATTATAACAGAACAAAAATCAGAAGTCATCTTGTTTAACATATAATTAACTAAAACATTATCTTGTTTTCTCTCAGCTAATACTCCCTTGATGGGTTCATTGTGTTGGAAGTTGGTTGAAAAATGGATGAATTGTGGAGTGGAAGTGGGTGAATGGAGAGAGAAGTCTGTAAAAGTGAGTGAATTGTGTGTGAAAAGTGAGGATGATATCATGATTGAATTTATTTTTGTGTGCTTGTTTATATTTATGTGTCTTGTGCAAGTTAGTAGTGGCCTTCTGCATCTTTGTCCATCACATGGTGTGTGTGTGTCTTTGTAGTGTGTGTATGTGTCGAGTGGCCATAAAGCAAGTGGATAGGGTTGGATGAGTGGTGCCAAGTGGTACTTGAAATTCATTTTTGTGTTTGGCCAAAAGGAGCTGGCTCTTTTGAAATTAGAGATGGGGCTTCTAAAACTGAAGCTGGGGCTCCAAGTGGACTTTCCTAATTTTTGGAATAAGTTATGGGGTTTTTAAACTAAATTTGATGGTTCCAGAAGTTGAGTGGATGCTCCAAGTGGACTGTCCAAACTTTTGAATGAATTGTGGAGAAGAAGTGTGTGAATGTAGAGAGAAGTGTGTAAAAGTGAGTGAATTGTATGTGAAAAGTGAGGATGGCGTCATGAGTGAATTTATTTTTGTGTTCTCGTGTATATTTTATGTGTCTTGTGAAAGGTAGTAGTGTCCTGCATCTTCGTCTATCACATGGTGTGTGTGTATGTAGTGTGTGTGGAGTGGCCATAAGCAAGTGGCGAGGGTTGGATGAGTGGTGCCAAGTGGCACTTGAAATTCATTTTTGTGTTTGGCCGAAAGGAACCGGCTCTTTTGAAATTAGAGCCGGTGCTGCTAAAACTGAAGCTGGGGCTCCAAGCGGACCTTCCTAATTTTTGGATCAAAGTGATGGGGTTTTGAAACTAAATTTGATGGTTCTGGAAGTTAGGTGTCCACACTTTTGAGACTGGAGCAGGACCTCTGATTTTGGGGATTTTGTTGCTCCTGCTCATTTTTCTTACTGCCATTGTGCAAGTGAGGATGTCGAAAATATCACAAATTTTGAGCATATCATTTATGTAGAGAACGGCTGCTAATATGTTTACATCTTCAATAATGAAATCAATAGTCGCCTTATGGCCTTGACACCCTTGCACACTTTTTGTTGAAATGATTTCCCCGTTTTAGAGGTGAGTTGAATATTAATGTTTGACCTCTGTCTTGACTTTCACAGAGCTTGGAAGATGAGATAGTGAGTGAAAGGATTATGAGATTAGCGAGTTTGGAGTGTTGGCATAGCCTAGCATATGGCCGTTTTCAGGTATGCTTCATAATTATACCAGTTCTACTTGACAAAAAAGTGTCCTCATTCCTTTTGAAATTTGTTTAAAAACTGATGGTGCTATATGTTTATGCATATATATCATGTCAAAATTATGTTATCTTGTCTCACACACCTTGGTGTCTGGTTCTCATTTTTCATAGATGGAACTTTGTCTTAATGAAAATTTGATCAAAAAATGGCGAAGGATTGCAAAACGAGCCAAGGATGTCACCAAACGCGGGGAAGAATGTGACCGCACAACCATGGTGGAATCAAACTTCTTGCGGAATCTCATTGAGGAGTTCCTTGAGGTGTGGCATTGCAAACTCAGATCTTATTGTCTTTCTTGACTACTTATATCCTGATCATCCGAATGTCTTTTGGTCCTCCGTTCTTCCAGATCCTTGATTCGGAGGTGTTTTCATCTAAACAAAAAACGGCTGAGAATAATAATCGAATTGGTGTTCATGATCCTGAAGCTGTGGATGATGCCTGCCTTCTGTATTGTGAAAGATTCATTGAGTTCCTTATTGATCTTTTGAGCCAACTGCCGACAAGGAGGTATATATATGTATATATATATATATATCAGTACTTCTATAGTTTTATGTTAATTCCCTTTTTTTCATTAAGCCCGATAAGAATGAATTTGCCCTTCTGAGTATCTTTGCTATATTGTCTACTCCTGATGAGTGGATGACGCTAATCTTTGTGATGTCTTCTTGTAGTCTTAACCTTGAGGCTATGCTACTCCTCCATTCCTTTGCCATAGTTTTAGCTCCCCCAATTCTGTTTGTTTCATAAGCAGCTTAGATTGTAAGAATATATCTAGTGTAGTTAAGTTGAAAAGTAACCTAGTACCATGTTCAGATATTTTCTGCCCATTATATGTAGCAATACTGCTGGCATTGAAGATTTTCTATGCTGGGGACTTCTACTTGCCATTGATTGCGTTCGTAATTGTGTTATTTATTTTTGTTTGTTGACTAGTTACTGGCACCTATGATTGAATGATTTTCAGAATGTCTTTGATAGTCCTTGTAGTATTGTGGATTACATTTACATGTGCTTATTATCCTTATTGATACCTACTTTTTCTTTTTCTGCTCCAGATTAGTTCGGCCTCTGGTTGCTGATGTTGCCGTTGTCTCCAAATGTCATTTGAGTGCTCTATATAGGCATGAAAAGGGTAAACTTTTTGTGCAGTTGGTTGACCTGCTTCAGTACTATGAAGGTTTTGAGATTGATGATCATCAAGGTCGACAAATGACTGATGATGAGGTGTTTCAAGCTCATTATAAGCGCCTCCAGGCTTTTCAGCTATTTGCATTTAAAAAGATTCCAAAGGTGTGTACAGTGTGTACAGAATTATTGATGTCAAATGGAGTTTATTTATGTTTAAACTAAGCTGGGGAAAACTATTTCTTGAAACTCTTTTGTATTTCCCTGTAGTTGCGAGAACTCGCACTGGCTAACATTGGGGCAATTAACAGGCGGACTGACCTAGCAAAAAAACTTTCAGTACTTTCTCCTGAAGAGTTGAGAGATTTAGTTTGTACAAAGGTCAGTATTTTATCTTAATATTCTCCTCTGATGGACATCAGTTAGAGAGGATTAGATAAAATTGATTTCCATGTTTTGCGAACTACTCAAACTAGCGTAAAAGTATGTGGTACTTTTGTGATTGTTATGTTAGTGTGACATTTACACTGTGCTAGTTAAAATCAATCCATGTGCCTGAATATGAGGATTATACTTTTTTGTAGATGGCATTCTTTAGAACAAAGATAGAGGACTGCAGTTGATTATGCATATCAATCATTTGGATGGAGAAGTCGGTCCTAGTATTTATTCCGATTTTTACTTCTCTTTCACCATAATGGGGGTTGGACTAGATAACATGTTACTTGTTGATCAGTTGGTAAGATGTGGAAGTTGAAAAGTCTTTGTTTCCTTTTCCGCTCTTCCCCTATACTTGACCTTGGTGCATTTACCTTGTTTACATCCAAGGGATTATTAACAAATTTGTTGATTGTGATGTGCCAAAATTCTTTCACGTTTCCCCACTTTCTGATTCTAAAAAGAAGTCGCTCTCACGCCCTTTGTATTTTGAGTGTAGTTAGATTCTGAATCTAACTTCAATTGTAACGTGGTAAGATATCAACAGTATGATTGTGTTTCTTAGGGCGCTCGTAAGAAGTCAGAACTTCAAAGCGTTTTACCTATCTTGTTTCTTGCAGTACCAAAGTTCCTATGCAACCAGTTTTCCTTGTTTTGGTTTCTGCAAAAAATAAACAAAAAATGAAAGCGCCATCCATTTGTCCTTGACCGTTTTCATTTTAACTTCAAATTTGTACTGTGTAGTTTGCAATATGAACAGTTAGAATTACATTTGTTTGTGCCACTTTTCGTGTATTAATGTTTCCGTTTTTCTCTTGATGAGTGCTTTCATGCCAAGTATATAAAATCTATTACATATCTACTATGTGTTGGATGATACTTGGTGGCAGTTAAGGGCTAGAATTGAGCACAAAAGAACGACTCTGAGCATGATTCTCAAAGATTTTCTTTGAATTTTAAGTCATTTTTACACGGTTAATATATGTAATATATGTTAAGATATAGTCGTCAGGTACACTTCAGGTAGTTATTAATATATATATATATATATGTAGTATATACATTTTTTTCTTTTGCGCCTCAGGTGCGGGCAGCGTTTTGTACCTTGCGCCCTAGGTTCCGGTAACCCTTTGCTTCTTTAACAGTTATGGCTGCAACCTGAATTGAGTTGGCGGGAAGCTATGTTGCACCGAAACGCCCAGAAGGCTCCCGTGCCCGTTTGGGAACGCCTTGGGAACGGGAACGCGGAGGAAACGTCTCCAAAACGTTTCTCAGAAGTTTCCATAAACATTTCTGGATTCCTAGACGTATCGGGACACGTTTCTGAAGTTACTAGCCGATTCCAAGAAGTTTCTGCTGGGTTTTAATGTTTTAATGTTTAATGGGCTTTTAGATTACTTGGACAACCTAGTTCGTCTTCTTGTGCTGAGCGTAATTGGAGTACTTATGCATTTATTCACTCGCTAAGGAGGAACAAGTTGACTACAAGCCGTGCTCAAGACTTGGTTTACGTCCATAATAATCTCCGACTTTTGTCAAGAAATCCGAAGGATGATGAAAAGATGTGGGATGTGGGTGGAGATGCTTTTGATTCAATGGAAGATGTAGGGTTTTGGAGTTTGCGAACTCTCACTAGATGAACCAGAATTTGAAAATGATATTATTGATAATCAATTACCTTTGAAATATGTAGTAGTTTTGGAGTTTACAATTTACATCAACATATATCTATTTTGGATTTTCTTTAATATATTGTTAATTTTTATATTTTTATTGCCGTATCTATGCCGTTCCCGTATCTTGCTTTTTCGATTTTGCCGTTTCCCGTTCCCGTATCGTTCCCGTATCCCTTTGCCGTTCCCGTTTCGGTGCTACATAGGCGGGAAGGAAAAAGGAACAAGAGAGTGATGAATGAAAAAAAGGTCTATAGTCTTTGCTGCGCTTGGCGTTGTGTGGGTGTATCCAAGTTTGTGCTCGGATCTTTTACGTAGATCTAGATTGGATCTTACTTCTTAGGAGTTGGGACATAATGGCAAGATCTTATGGAGGATGGTTGTCCCCATTGTATTTTGGTCAGTTTGGCTCGATAGGAACGAGAGGATTTTTGACGATAGTGAAGAGTCAGTTATAGTTGTTTGGGATAGAATTAAGTCTCGGGCGGCATTATGGATGGGCATAAAGACATTAGCACTTGTTTGCCGTTGATTTATTTTGTTGTTAAATGGCGATTATGGTGCTGCCATGGCGGAATGGCATGGCTGATCTTTTTACCAACAGTCATGAGTGTTTGTGAATGGTGGTTATGGCCTAAAAGAGATTTGAGCTTAGCACTAAAATGTTTGTATTTATTTTTCTTTTGGAGTGGATTACTCATCCACTGGTTGTAATTTTTTAATTTATAAAATGTCTTGTTTCTTATTAAAAAAGAAGAATGCTTGCCCTATTTGCCTCTCTTCTGATGAGACTTTATTACATCTAAGAGATTGTCCTAGAGCTAAAACCATTTGGAGTGCTTTTAGTAAACCTGTTGGTATTAATTATTCCTTCTCTCTAGATTGGCCTGGTTGGATCAGTGCTCAACTTCAATGCCATACTGTTGTTCAGGAAAATATTAGCTGGAAGTGTCTCTTTATTTTTATCTGCTGGTTTATATGGAAGTGGAGAAATAAGCAGGGTTTTGATTCTGGTTTTGTTCTTCCTGGTGGTTCTAAAAAGATTATTTGGGACTATGCTTTGGAATGGAAGAAGTCCACTATGAAGTCTAATGGCAGATTTGCTCTCAGTTACTCTTCAGTTACTCTATGCATACTTGGAGAAGTCCTTCGGAAAATTTCTTTAAGCTTAATGTTGATGGAACTAGAATTTCTCCTTCGGGAAAAATTGGGGCAGGTGGTGTCATTCGCAATAATTTTGGTTACTGGATCAGTGGCTTTCAAGTCAATTTGGGAGTTGGAGAAATTTTGGATACTGAAGCTTGGGGACTCTTTCAGGGTCTGAAGCTTGCAGCTAGCCTGAACATAAATAATTTGATCATTGAGTCTGATTCTGCTATTTTGGTTCAGTTGTTGAAAAAGTCTGATTTTGGCAACCATCCTTTGGGATCTCTTCTTCTGGGTTGTAGCAAGTTGATGGATAAGATGGATTGCGCCTCTTTGTCTCATATTTTCAGAGAATGTAACTGCACTGCTGATGCCTTAGCCAAATGCTATCTCTCACGAGCTCGGCCTTGTCTGTTTTGACAGTCCCCCTCCTCATGCTGCCACTGCTTTCTTAGATGACCTGTGTGCTGTTTCTAAAGCCAGGAGATCTGGCAATTGTTTTAGCATTTAGTTTGTGTTTTTTCTTTGTTGTGCCTTTTAGGCACCAGTTGTAACCAAAAAAAAAAAAAGGAGAATGGTTAGTGAAAAGTGAATGAGATTCTACACCATGCAGATCTTGGAGTAGTGAC
>JAWKAU010000536.1:0-61000 GCA_033398695.1 Orobanche coerulescens | reverse complement strand
TAACGACGCTAAGTCCAAAACGTTGCGTACGCTAAACGCATTTCGATAGCGCACGTTAAATCTCGTATATTAGCGCACGCTAATAATGCATGGTCGATTTCACCGATCGGCCAATCGACTCGATCGATGGTCTAGCGACGTTACGTACCAAACGTAGCGCACGCTAACTAGTACTCGATAAGCGCACGTTAAATCGCATAACATAGCGTGCGCTATTCGCATGGCGCCATCACGAGCAAGAATGTTTCTTGCCATGTTCAAACAATGAAATCCTTCGTGATAATTCATGTTACTTCCATGAATACCAAGTTCTTACTCTTATGAATGATCTCCAGGATGATATCAATTTCAAGATGCAAATATACGTATAATCATCATGACACCATAATCCATCTTGATTACAATTCTCATGCAAAGTTGGTGATCTCGGGTTGATGTATTAGATGCTACTGTCATTATACATATTCAGACTTCATCTTGAGGTGAACTAACAATTCCGACTTATACGAAAGAATATTTCCTAAGATGATTCTTCCTTTAAGTTCTTATAACATCTCTTCCAAATCATGATCACAAAGATAACATAAATCATACGGATTGTTAACTTCAGAATATTACTCTCATCATTTGAAGTACTAGGATCCCAACTTCAAGGTTCCAACAATAATATCGTATTTGTAGACATTCCAATCTTCTAAACATGATGTTGTTGAATAATTCACTAATGAAATTCAATACCACGATAATATGATCATCATATCCATTGGAAAACCAAATCTAAGACTGGTGATAGGTTGAACATACCTTAGAATGCCGAAATCACTGAACCACGAGGTATAATCCGACTCCGTTTGGTTATGTGCCACTCCAAGGTGTTACTTCTCTTCAATGATCACTCACAAGTGATACTCAATCATTCAATGATCACTAATATATGTTCTAAGTGTTTAGAAGGGATATACTTGCTCTCTGGACTCTCAAAGGTGAAGTATAGACGAAGGAAATGAAAGCCAAAGCGGTTGCTGTCCCATTTATAATATTCTGCATTATTGACAAGTTAGCGCACGCTACTAGGCATCCCTTAGCGTGCGCTAATAATGGTTGACTTGAGTTTGTCCGGATGCGTCGTAGGAATCTTATCCGACCCATGTCCGGCCGGCGCATGTGTTAGCTGTCCCGCTCAATAATTGAGTTCTTAGCGCACGCAACCCCTACCTTCATAGCGTGCGCTAATAATGGCCCGATAGCGCGCGTTAAGATACATTCTTAGCGTGCGCTATCACAAGGTTTCTTGAGCAATTTTGCATGTTTCTATACTTATGCACAATGATATCAATGCACTAAATATCATATTCCAATAATCAAAATCACTAATCCGAAATAATACATGGTTGAATACAGATGAAATATACTGTAATAAATCCGGATATTACATACTCTCCTACTAAAAAGGAGTTTCGTCCCGAAACTCAAGACAAAAATAACTCGGGATATCTAGACTTCATATCAGCTTCTGTTTCCCAAGTGGCTTCTTCCATTCCGTGACGTGACCACTGAACTTTGACCAAAACAATTGACTTGTTCCTCAGTTGCTTGACTCGACTCTCGAGTATCTTGACTGGTCTTTCTTCAAATGTCCCATCCTGCTCGACGATCTCGCCGAAATCAATGATATGACTGGGATCTGGTATATATCTCTGTAACTGGGATACGTGGAACACGTTATGAACATGACACAATGACGGCGGCAATGCCAATCTGTATGCCAACTCCCCAACTCTCTCGAGGATTTCAAATGGTCCGATATATCTCGGACTCAGCTTTCCTTTCTTTCCGAAACGAAAGATTCCCCGAGTAGGAGAAACCTTCAAAAGTACGTGATCTCGATCTTGAACTCCAATGGACGGCGCGTACGTCCGCATAGATTTCTGGCGACTGGCGCTAATGCCTTTCACGAATCAAGGCTATCTTCTCTCGAGTCCGCTCGATCAACTCGCCTGCTCGATCAAGTCCGATGAATCGTCCCAAAGATAGGGGCGTCTGCATCTCCTTCCGTATAATGCCTCAAACGGTGCCATCTTAATGGAAGCATGCCAACTATTATTGTAGGTAAATTCAATCAACGGTAGATGAACTTCCCAATCGTTTGACCAATCTAAGGCATGTGCCCTTAGCATATCTTCCACCGTTTGTATAGTTCTCTCATTTTCCGTCGATTGCGGGTGATAAGTCAGATCTTGAAGTTCAATTCGGTCCCCAAGGCCTTATGAATCGCCTTCCAAAAGTGAGACACAAAACGGCCGTCTCGATCAGAAACAATGGTCTTCGGCGTACCATGCAATCGAACTATCTCCGAAATAAAGACTCGTGCCAACCTCTCTGGTCCCCACGTATCCTTAATGCCTAGAAAATGAGCCGATTTGGTTAAACGATCAACTATCACCCCAAATCATGTTCATTCCTGTCCTGGTTTTCGGCATATTAGTGATAAAGTCCATTGATATGTCCTCCCACTTCCATTCAGGAATCGGGAGCGGCTTCAACATTCCAGCAGGCCGTTGATGCTCGATCTTAACTCGCGACAAGTCAAGCATTTGAAACATAGTCCGCTACGTCTTGCTTCATGTTGCCCCACCGAAATTCTGCTTCAAGTCCTTATACATTTCTTGGTGCTGGGTGGATAGAATAGGGCGAACTATGAGCTTCCTTCATAATCGTCTATTTCGAACATCAACATCGGGAACGCAGAGTCGGTTTTGAAATCTCAAAACTCCATCGTCATGAATTATGAATCAGGGCCTTTCCTTTGATCACTTCATCATGTAACCGAACCATCGAGAGGATCATCTACTGTCTAGATTTGATTTCTTCGGTTAAAGATGAAGTTATCTCCATCACGCATGCTTGTCCTTGGACTCTTTGTAACCATACCTCAATTCCTTCACGAATCATCTCTCGTTGAAGGCTAAGTTGGGATGTCGGCGTCTCCGATCTCGAATAGAGACAGGCTTGCGGCTAAGTGCATCGGCCACTACATTTGCTTTGCTGGATGATATAAAATCTCCAAGTCATAGTCCTTAATCGGTTCCAACCATCTTCTTTGCCGCATGTTCAACTCTTTCGATCGAATATGTACTTGAGACTCTTATGATCCGTAAAGATCCGCGGTGAGTCCTGCATGATAATGCCTCCATCTTCAAGGCAAAACCACCGCCGCTAGCTCCAAATCATGTGTCGGGTAATTCACTTCATAAGGTTTCGATTGTCGCGACGCATAAGCGATCACCTTATCATTACGCATCAACACGCACCCAAGTCCTTGATTGAAGCATCATCAGAAACTATGAATCCTTCGGTTCCCTGCGGAAGTGATAGAATCGGTGCCGTCGTCAATCTCTTCTTTAACTCATCAAAACTAGTCGACACGACTCGTTCCACTCAAACTTTTGAGTTTTCGCAAAAGTCGAGTAAGTGGGCGGGAAATTTTAGAAAACCCTTCCACGAATCGACGATAATATCCAGCAAGTCCTAAGAAGCTTGGACCTCTTTCACATTCTTTGGAGGCTTCCAATCCAATATTGCTTCGATCTTCGAGGATCTACTCGACTCCTTTAGTCGACACCACATGGCCGAGGAACATTACTTCCTTTAGCCAGAATACACACGAAGAAAGTTTGGCGTACAAATGCTCGTATCTCAAAAGTTCCAAAACAATCCGCAAATGCCGCGCATGTTCTTAGGACTCTTAGAATACACCAGGATGTCGTCAATAAACACGACCACAAATTTGTCCAAAAATTCAATGAACACTCTGTTCATCAATTGCATAAATACAAGAAAGTGCGTTAGTGAGACCAAACGGCATCACTACAAACTCATAATGCCCGTAGCGAGTTCTGAACGCTGATTTCGGAACATCAGACTCCTTAATCCTCAGTTGATGGTATCCTAATCTCAGATTAATTTTAGAAAATACCGTTGCCCCTTGCAGCTGGTCAAACAGATCATCAATCCGTGGTAACGGATATTTGTTCTTAATCGTCATCTTGTTCAGCTCTCGATAGTCAATACACAGTCGGAGCGATCCATCCTTCTTTCGGACAAAAAGAATCGGCGCTCCCGGGGTGAAACGCTTGGTGAATATAGCCCTTGTCCAAGAACTCCTCCACCGCTTCTTCAATTCGTACATCTCGGTAGGTGCCATACGATACGGCGCCTTAGAAATTGGTGTCGCTCAGGTTCCACTCAATAGTAAATTCTACATCCCTTCGTGGAGGTAGCCTGTAATTCATCAGGAAATACATCCGGAAATTCGTTCACAACAGGAATAGATGAAAGTTCCACCATTTCGTCTTCTTTCTTCATTGCATAACACCGATTAGATGCTGACCTTGTTTCAACAATCGGCGACTTTCATCGCTTTGATCAATTTTCCCGAGCTTCCGGTTTCCATCCTTGAACAAGACTTGCCGGAGCCATCATCGGCGATCGGTGAAATATTCCTCCTTCGGTAGTCTACAATTGCTCCATACCGATTAAGCCAATCGTCTCCGAGTATCGTCATCTCCTTGCATTTCTATCACGATCGATTTGAGAGCCACTCTCGCCCCAAATGATACGGGAAATTTCTAGTTTCTAAATTTCCGACAATTCTCTCTCCACTCGGTAAACCAACAACATAAGGTTCACAAGTATAAAACGGAAATATTCAAACGATTTACACAAGACAAAGATATGAAAGAATGTGTAGCTCTGTATCGAACAAAACGCTAATCGGGTGGGAAAAGATTTGGGCCGATGCACGATGCGGCAGTGACATCACGATCATCTGTCCTCCTCATCTCATACAAACGTGGGGGAATAGATCCGGCACTCGATGTCCCCTTTCGGTCCCATTGTCCTCTGCCTCGCCGCGGCCAAAATTCGAGGCATCGAACACTTTGCTGCGTCTGTTGGACACGGCTTCCTTCGAAGCCGTGATGAGCGGGTTCCATTGTACTTAGTGGCGTCCTTACAAAACGCCGCACGGTGCCCTTCTGTCCGCACTCAAAACATGTATGGAGTGCGCAAACAATCACGCCAAAGGTGGCACAGGCGACCACGGTTAAAGCACTTCCTATTTGTATCCGTCGTGGTGACATTGTTCCGTAATTCTTTCCGCTCTTAGGTAGGTGCGGAGGTTTCTTGAAAGAAAAGAAGACTAGGCCTTGCGGGGCCCATTGCTCTTGTGCTCGTAAAAGTACCGAGACTTTTTGTTTCTTCGACTCCATAAACTTCTCCATTCTTGCTTCTTTTATTTAAATGCCAACGCCTTATCCTGGTATTGGCGGAGAGTGGTACATTCAAAACCGGACATGTACCTCTGGATTTCAGGTTTCATCCTCATTTCGAAATGAATCATCATCTCCGCATGCATTCGACCGGATGTCGAACAAATGCTAAATCTTGGTTAAACATCTTAATCGTGCAGGATACGGGTTCATCGATGGGTGAGCAGAAAAATTCTCGAATTTTGGCTTCCCTCACGGGACGAGGGCAATCGAGCTTCCATCATCATTTTAAATTACGCCCAATCGGCATCATGATCTGCAGTCGGATAGCTTCCCACCACTCGGATGCTTCCCTATCGAAAATCTTGGGCAATAGGAGCTCTCTGTCGTCCGGCAATTAATTCCAGACAAAAATTTTCTCCAGTTCCTTCAACCAATGGTCCCAAGTGGGAGTCTCGGAAAAGCCGTCAAATTTGGGTGGTTGCATCTTCGCCACTTCTTGCGACCACGGTCACCCCGATTTCCCATATCTGGGATCCCTTGCATCTCTCTCTCCCTTTGTAGTCCCACCGCCACTTGCATTCGGTCCACGACACAGGCGAATCGAGTCATCTGGTTCACCACTTGACGAAGGATCTGCAGTACAGCAGGATCTGGTTCATTATTAATAGATTCTGCGGCTCGCGAGCTATGGCTAACTTTGGTTAGAAGGCGACGCCTCCTTCGGCATTTCTTCGTCGCGTCCACGACCGCGACCACGTCCACGTCCGCCTCTCAACATCGTAAGCATAAATACTCAATATACAGGAAACAACATCGTTCTAATATTCGAGTATAAAGAGATACAATATGTAAAGAACGAGATAGAGTTTAGGAACTTACAACCACCGTTCGCATGAAGACGTAGGCGGTGCGGTGATGTCATTCACGGCCGGTTACCCCAAAAGACATAAATGACCCTATTTTAACCCAACGGCCAAGATATCCATAATCTTAGCTCCGATACCATATTCGTAACACCCCCAATATATTCGGGAATATTACAGCGCCGTAAATCCTTTACATAAGGATTTACAAGGTGAAGAATTGAACAAGCATAAAAGGTACTAACGAATGAAAATAACGGAATTACAGTACATCGATTCGACCAAATACGAAGCAGTACAATTGTTCAACAGAACTCAATAATACATCAACAAATCCAAATCATCACAAATGACTTTGTACTCGAGTACTAATTGAAATAACGAATAAACAACAGATAAATAAACCCGGTCGGGACATCACTCGCACCCTCGTCATACGGTTCCGGTGGTTGTTTCCCGCTCTTCCGGATCCCGAACATACACAAATGTTCACCCCGAAGGGGTTAGCACAACGATGCTAGTACAAGTACAATAATCATACAACGGTGATATAATCAACAATTATATCATAACAAGTTTCTCCAACGAGAATATCCACAACACATATCATAACATAACAGTTTCAACATACGATGGTATTCCAACGATCCAGCACACAAACTATAGATTCCCATGATGATCCGTCGGACCAACACATGGTGGAACTACTGTCCAACGATCCAGCAGACACACGACTATAGATTCCCATGATGATTCCCGTCGGATCAACACATGGTGGACATATATTCACAACATATTTACACGATACAATCACCTCATAATTGTCATAATATAAACAATTCTAATTTAGAGTACTTGCCTCGGTTCGTTGACAAGAATAAACTTCCACGAATATCAAAATACTCGAAGGTCGTCCCCTTCGATCAATCACGTGATAAGCTCGAACCTTAACAAAAGAAATAGTACAGAATTCATTTCGTGTCGTACGAACGTCTAACAATTCAATAATTACGGTAGGAAGTCCTTAATACGAAATCTGTCTGGACAGATTAACGCACGCTACGAATCATATGTAGCGTACGTTAATGCTACTCGTTAGCGTACGCAGTACACACTGCCTAGCGTACGCTAACCCGGCGTTGTCAGTGCCTCACTGATCAGCCGACTGACTCGGCTGATGATTTAACGTACGCTAAGTCCAAAACGTTGCGTACGCTAAACGTACTCGATAGCGCACGTTAAATCTCGTATATTAGCGCACGCTAATAATGCATGGTCGGTACTTCACTGATCACCAATCGATCGATCGATGGTCTAGCGTGCGTTACGTACCAAACGTAGCGCACGCTAACTAGTACTCGATAGCGCACGTTAAAGCGCATAACATAGCGTGCGCTATTCGCATGGCGCCATCACCGAGCAAGAATCGTTTCTTGCCATGTTCGAAACAATGAAATCCTTCGTGATAATTCATGTTACTTCCATGAATACCAAGTTCTTACTCTTATGAATGATCTCCAGGATGATATCAACTTCAAGATGCAAATATACGTATAATCATCATGACACCATAATCCATCTTGATTACAATTCTCATGCAAAGTTGGTGATCTCGGGTTGATGTATTAGATGCTACTGTCATTATACATATTCAGACTTCATCTTGAGGTGAACTAACAATTCCGACTTATACGAAAGAATATTTCCTAAGATGATTCTTCCTTTAAGTTCTTATAACATCTCTTCCAAATCATGATCACAAAGATAACATAAATCATACGGATTGTTAACTTCAGAATATTACTCTCATCATTTGAAGTACTAGGATCCCAACTTCAAGGTTCCAACAATAATATCGTATTTGTAGACATTCCAATCTTCTAAACATGATGTTGTTGAATAATTCACTAATGAAATTCAATACCTCGATAATATGATCATCATATCCATTGGAAAACCAAATCTAAGACTGGTGATAGGTTGAACATACCTTAGAATGCCGAAATCACTGAACCACGAGGTATAATCCGACTCCGTTTGGTTATGTGCCACTCCAAGGTGTTACTTCTCTTCAATGATCACTCACAAGTGATACTCAATCATTCAATGATCACTAATATATGTTCTAAGTGTTTAGAAGGGATATACTTGCTCTCTGGACTCTCAAAGGTGAAGTATAGACGAAGGAAATGAAAGCCAAAGCGGTTGCTGTCCCATTTATAATATTCTGCATTATTGACAAGTCAGCGCGCGATACTAGGCATCCCTTAGCGTGCGCTAATAATGGTTGACTTCAGAGTTTGTCCGGATGCGTCAGCGGGAATCTTATCCGGACCCATGTCCCGGCTGGCGCATGTGTTATCTGTCCCGCTCAATAATTGAGTTCTTAGCGCACGCAACCCTTACCTTCATAGCGTGCGCTAATAATGGCCCGATAGCACGCGTTAAGATACATTCTTAGCGTGCGCTATCACAAGGTTTCTTGAGCAATTTTGCATGTTTCTATACTTATGCACAATGATATCAATGCACTAAGTATCATATTCCAATAATCAAAATCACCAATCCGAAATAATACATGGTTGAATACAGATGAAATACACTGTAATAAATCCGGATATTACAAACTCACACATGTTGGCGTGCGCTAATCTTGCATGGCAGAATACTGCAAACCGAAAACTGGGTTGAATGGTGAAGAACTCATGAATTCTACAGTGATACTACAAGTTATCCTCGGGCATATCATGCTAATAAGGTTTGTGGAAGTTTTGTGATTATGAAATACAAATATACGGATAGTCATCTCAATATCATAATCCATCTACGAGCTTCAATGAATAATCTAAGTTCCGATCGTCTTACGTTCCAAAACACATGATTCCAACGTGTACAACGTAGCAACTGGGTAATATCCGATTACTGATCATAAATCGATTTGAACATGCTTAGGAGTCCTTATAATAAGATGGTTCAAAGGTTCGTACGATATATAGTGCCGATACGTCAAAAGTATTCTTCTAACATGTGATGACCGATTATAACAAAATACTTGCTATCCAAACATGATTCAAACTTCCTTAGGAACATTACTAACATCGGTGAAGAATCACCTACCTCAAAGTAGTGAAGAACACGGAGGAAAATGAAGCAATCCAACACCGAAGGCTTGAACACCAATCTCCAATGATATACGATCTTCAATCTCGAACTAGGAGGTTGATACGAAGTGTTTAGGACGAAGGGAGTTATGTTCTAAGTGTAAGAGTTCGGGTTATGGGAGGAGAAAGAACTGAAATCACGAATAGGATGATGTCCTATTTATAATAAGTGACTATTAGCGCGCGCTAGTCCCTGCTCGTAGCGTGCGCTAACGGCTGTCTGACTTAACTGAAGTCAGCACTTAGCGTGCGCTACGCATATGCCTGTAGCGTGTGCTAAGACGTTGACTTGGCTTTTCCCGAAAGCCGTCCAGGTTCATCCCGACACGATCCGACAGGGGTCCCCCGGCCAGATCTCACCTACCGCACGTCTCAATCAATCTGACCACGCATAGCGTGCGCTAATGATCCTCAGAAGCGTGCGCTATGAATCCTCGTTAGCGTACGCTACACGCATCTGTAGCGTGCGCTACATGCATGTAATTTCAATCTTTATATCATATATACGAAATTATACGCTCGACAACATCGGATTATGAAATACGGAGAATAGTACTGCATAAAAGTACAATCATTACAATATCACAAGTTCCAATTACATAATGTAAATCTCGGGTATTACATCCTTCCTCCCTAAAAAGAAGTTTCGTCCCGAAACTTAGGATGAAAACAACTCCGGATATTTAGCCTTCATACCGTCCTCCGTTTCCCAAGTGGCCTCTTCGACTCCATGTCGTGACCATTGTACTTTAACCAAATGTATTGGTTTATTCCTCAATTGTTTGATCCGGCTCTCAAGTATCTTGATTGGTCTCTCTTTGAAGGTGCCATCATTAGCTATCTCGATCTCGTCGAAATCAATGACGTGACTGGGGTCCGGTACATACTTCCGCAGTTGGGATACGTGAAACACATTGTGAACATGACTCAGCGATGGCGGTAAGGCCAACCTGTATGTTAAATCCCCAACTCTCTCTAGGATCTCAAATGGTCCGATATATCTCGGACTAAGCTTGCCTCTTCTCCCAAAACAGAAAATCCCTCGTGTAGGAGACACCTTCAATAGTACGTGGTCCCCAACGTCGAACTCTAGAGGGCGACGACGTACATCGTCATAAGACTTCGCCGACTGCGGCGTCAACAGTCTCTCTCGAATCAAAGCTATCTTCTCTTGAGTCTGAATAATCAATTCTGGTTCCGTCCCGATCAAATCCGAAGAATCATCCCAACTCAGGGGTGATCGGCATCTTCTCCCGTACAAAGCTTCAAATGGTGCCATCTTAATTGAAGCATGCCAACTATTATTGTAGGTGAATTCAACTAATGGCAAATGAATTTCCCAATCAGTTGACCAATCCAAAGCACAGGCTCTAAGCATGTCTTCTATGTAACACCCCAAACTAGGCGGATATTACAGTGCCGTAGACCCCCGACTGGGACCCACCAGGCGAATGAGAATGAATGAATTACACAGGTAAATGTAGTACCGAACCACATTACAACATCAATTACTCCGATGAGGAGTTTTATACAACACCCAGGATAAAATAGAATACATGTGTATTTTATGTGACGATAAAATACACAACACTGAATGAAATGAGCATTCAAACGGAATGTCTGCAGCGGAATAAATAAAGGAAACACAAATGACTGAATAAATGACTGAACAGACTGGGGCCCCCTACTAGTATCACTGGGACTCCTCGCCGTCACCGTGCTCTCCCCGTGCCTTAGCCTTGCCATGACAAAAAGCAGATTCCCAACGGCCGCCATACGTAACAACAATCCTCAAGGGTTGAAAATACACAATCATGATATATCCGAAATTATGAATTATCCTCGTCCGAAACATACGCAATCAAACATGCTATATGAATCGACTAATCAAGACGGCTCAAAGGAATGGCGCCACACTACGTCCGGGATGGAAATGTGTCCGTGCACAAGCCACCAACGATCAAACACGCGTGGTCTTGTACCTAATCGCCTCACGAGCAATCGACTCGTGCACACCCAATGTGAGGCCACCAACCAACACACGACTATAATGTGCCCGACATGAAAATCCTACACATACCAACCGCACGCCAAAGATGACCCTAATGCCACAATATGACAAAAGTGACAATGAAAATGAATAATGACTCACCAAGATTGAATGATGGTGAAATGAATGATAGCTCAATGAAATGATCGAACCGCTGCTCCTTATGATCGAGGTGATTAATTGACAATGACGAGTTTTGATACGATTAATACAAGGATGAATGAGTTATGATTATGAATGAACAACGACAAAAGGAATGAATATCCTTTTAACCGAGTAAGAATTAACTTACACAATACCGATGATGAATGTCCGTCCACGAACAACGTCCTAAATGAAATATTGGTCGCTCGAACAACCTTGAATAACACAATAGTTACCAACAACCGATCAATACACGACTCAAATACGATCATAACCGACTCAAACGTCGATACAACAATATCCGACTCAATATATCGAAACCAACTCCAAGATGAGTATTTCAAACCATCAAAACACTTTCAAGGATATCAATAATCCATTAGGAATCCATAACTCATGATTACAACAACCTCAATCGGAAAATCCCCAATTAACCGAAGTCAACCCCAAGGGTTCTTGAAATAATTCAAAATAACCATTAAATCCGTAGGAATATGTTTATACAAGTTAGATAATCCATAACTAACATATTCCAGTGATAATCCAAGCTTACACGAAGAAATCGGAAGGAAAACCCCAAAATCCAAATTCTAGATCCAAGAGATTAATACCTTTGATTCGATGTGATGAAGATGATGAAATGATGATCAATCCGAAAGATGAGCTTGAAGATGATGATTGATGATTACACCTCGAAGAATCCTCTCCGAATCGCTCGAAATCGCCGAAAACTACCGAAGGAATGAAATGAGATGAAAATGACGAACTCGACTAAACTGTCCAATTTATACTACCCAAAGTTAGCGTGCGCTAGCTCCTTGTGCATAGCGTGCGCTAACGAGTAATTTGGGTAGTCCAAGACCCACTGTCCGAACACGGTAGCGCGCTACGTACCTATTTGTAGCGTGCGCTACGGCCATACTACTAGCGTGCGCTAATATCCATTGTTAGCGTGCGCTAGCGAAATATTCGACGCCCGATCGGAGTCCGTAAAACCGTCGCCTCCGATCTAACCTCGATAGCGTGCGCTACAACAACCGATTAGCGTGCGCTATAATATTGATTGCAGACGCTAAATATAACTCATAGCGTGCGCTATGAATTATCCGGCACCCAAAGAGCCACCGGACTCAACTCGATCCGTCCCTAGCGCGCTACTCCACACATATAGCGTGCGCTACTACAACCCGTTAGCGCGCTACTTACCACTCGTAGCGTGCGCTACAAATATTCTCACCGCACCCAAGACCTTACGGATCGCGGCCAAGGTAGCCTTAGCGTGCGCTAAAGCTGAGCAGTAGCGTGCGCTACTTATACCCAATTAGCGTACGCTAAAAGGAGTATGTAGCGTGCGCTACTCCTCAAGCACAGCTTGCAACGAAAATGACAATGATGATAAACACGGCACGAAACTCCAATCAGATTAGTGATGAATGACGATTGATACACGATACAATTACTCTGAATGATGAATACCATGACTGAATATGAGTGACAAATGATCATTAATGAATGAAATTACTGAGTATCAATTACTGAATGATAATTACTGAGTTACAACTGGGTATTACATACACCCCCCCTTAAAAGAGTTTCGTCCCCGAAACTAAGGGTCAAACAACTCGGGATAACTCTCTCGCATACTATCCTCGGTTTCCCAAGTAGCCTCTTCGACTCCGTGTCTAGACCACTGGATTTTAACCAAAGGAATCGTCTTATTCCTCAACTGTTTGATTTGCCACTCTAAAACTCGTATAGGACGTTCCTCATATGAATGATCATCGGCGATCTCGATTTCGTTAATCAAGTATGTGACTCGGTCGGCAACATACTTCCGCAATCGAGAGACATGAAACACATTATGAATTCGGCTCAACGCCGAGGTAAAGCCAATCGATAAGCTAACTCGCCTACTCGATCCAAAATCTCAAACGGTCCAATGAATCTCGGACTCAACTTTCCCTCTTCCCAAAACGGAAGATACCACGACTGGGATACCTTGACCAACACATGGTCACCACCTCGAACTCTAATGGTCGATTTACTGACGGTTATTCGCATATGATTTCGCCGAATGAGCGGTCAACAAACGACTTCGATCAAAGCTACCTTCTCACGGCGCTATAAGCATATCGGGCTCGGTGCCGATTGATTCGATAAGTCGTCCCAACACAACGGAGATCGACAACGACGACCATACAAGGCCTCGTAAGGTGCCATCTTGATCGAAGCATGCCAACTATTATTATATGTGAACTCGATCAATGGTAGTTGGGCTTCCCAATCGTCTTTCCAATCGAGGACGCATGCCCTCAACATGTCCTCTAATGTCCGAATGGTCCTCTCTCGATTTTCCGTCGATCCGAGGATGAAAAGCTGATCGAGGTTAAGCCGAGTTCCCATAGACGATGAATCGATTTCCAAAATGCGACACAAACCGTCCGTCACGATCGGAAACGATACTTTTAGGAGTACCGCAGGTCGACTATCTCTTTAATGAACAATCGGGCAAGTCTCTCGACCCCACGTATCCTTGATCTCAAGGAAATGAGCTGATTTGGTTAAGCGGTCCACGATCACCCAGATCGTGTTCATGCCACGACGACTCGTCGGCAAACTCGTGATGAAATCTATAGAAATGTCTTCCCACTTCCACTGGGAATAGGAAGAGGTTTCACATACCCGCGGCCGCCGATGTTCAATCTTAACTTGTTGTGTGTTAAGCATCTCGAAACAAATTCTGCGACTTCTCGCTTCATATTACTCCACCGGTAATTTTGTTTCAAGTCCTTGTACATCTTACTAGACCGGATGCACATAATAAGGGGTAGCATGAGCTTCTTTCAAAATCGAGTCTTTCAACTCGTCATTCGCGGTACGCACAACCGATTCTTAAACCTCAAAAGTCCATCCTCGTGGACCACAAATCCAGGGGCTTTCCTCGAGCCACATCCTCTCGGATGCGCAACAATGATGGGTCCGAACTCGATTCTCTCGGATTTCCTCCTCGAGTGACGATGAAATCTCTAACATACAAAGTCGCCCGAACTCGCCAAGCTGACCTCGATCTCGGGTCTAAGGAATTCCTGCTGAAGCTCCTTCTGCATTGTTAAACGGGCAAGCATCTGCTCCTGAACGGACTTACGACTCAAGGCGTCGGCGACAACGTTCGCCTTGCCCGGGTGGTAGAGGATCTCGATATCATAATCCTTGATTAACTCCAACCACCGTCTCTGACGCATATTTAACTCCTTCTGAGTAAATATATACTTTAAGCTCTTATGATCGGTGAATATCTGACAGGTGACGCCATAAAGGTAATGACGCCAAATCTTCAAAGCGAACACCACGGCTGCTAGCTCCAGGTCGTGGGTCGGATAATTAACCTCGTAAGGTCTCAATTGCCGTGAAGCATAGGCAATAACCTTCCCGTTCTGCATGAGTACACATCCGAGACCCTGTCCGGACGCATCACTATAGACCACAAATCCTTCCATCCCCTGCGGCAAGGAAAGTACAGGTGCTAACATTAACCGGCTCTTGAGTTCCTCAAAACTCCGTTGACACGCATCGGACCACGTGTATTTCTTATCCTTCCGCAAAAGGTTTGTTAAGGGTTGAGCGATCTTAGAAAATCCCTCCACAAATCGCCGATAGTAACCCGCTAATCCGAGAAAACTTCGGATTTCCTTAACGTTCTTCGGAGGTAGCCAATCCCGAATAGCCTCCGTCTTCTGAGGATCGACACGAACTCCGTCTGATGAAATTACATGTCCGAGAAAAGTCACTTCGGACATCCAGAACTCACATTTGGAAAACTTCCCATAAAGTTGTTCTCGCCTCAACACGTCGAGAACTAGATGAAGGTGAGACTCGTGTTCCTCCCGGTCACGAGAATAAATCAAAATGTCATCGATGAAGACAACAACAAACCGATCCAAAAAGTCGATGAAGACCCGATTCATTAATTCCATGAATACCGCAGGTGCATTAGTCAATCCGAACGGCATAACCACGAACTCATAATGACCATAGCGTGTTCGAAACGCCGTCCTCGCGATATCCGACTCTCGAATCCGCAACTGATGATATCCAGATCTTAAGTCGATCTTGGAAAATATCAAGCTCCTGAAGTTGATCTAAGAGGTCATCGATACGGGGTAAAGGATACTTATTCTTGATCGTCACCGGTTCAATTCCATTAATCAATACACAAGCGGAACGAACCATCCTTCTTCTTGACAAATAACACGGTGCTCCCCACGGGACGCACTCGGTCGAATATAACCCTTCTCGAACAATTCCTCAAGTTGGTTCTTTAATTCCCGCATTTCGGTCGGGGCCATCCGCACGGTGCCTTCGATATCGGGACGCATCGTGCTCCAACTCAATCGTGAATTCCACATCCTCTCGCGGAGGCAAACCGTAACTCGTCTGGAAAAATATCGGCATATTCCCTCACCACCGGAATATCCGTTAACATTATCGATGATTTTTCGGTTTTGGTCATATAGCACCAATAACCGACACATTCTGATTGAGTAATCTTACCGCTTTCATCAAATTAATGACTTTACTGTAATGTAGGATTACCTCGAAACACACATTCGACTCCATCGTTCAAATGATAGTGACCAAATGCTTTCGACACTAATGATGGCATCATGACGATCCATCCAATCAATACCCAAGATGACGCGTCGTCCTCGGCAAATCTACTACGATTAGGTCCGGCCATACACGACCATGAAGTCAATCGACAATTCTCGAATCTCACGACTTCCGACAATTCGTCTACCATCGTAGGCCAATGACATAAGGCTCACAACTAGTAGCACTACCCGACGTAGTCTACTCAAACATGACTCGGAAATGAATGAATGCGATGCACCAAGATCAAAAAGGGTACACAAAGTTGAGATAGAATATCGAGTGTACCGAGATCATCCGGCCTCGGATCATCGGTCTTCTTCATCTCATAAATTCGGGCTTGCCGCCCCCGAACCGGATGCTCCTGCCTCGATAGCTCTTGGCTCCGCCTTTAGCTCCCGCTGTCTTGAACGACGCCGACCGAGTGGCTCGATTCTACACCCCCGAATGACACGGGGCTTGAGATGACGCGGAGTGGGTTTAGAGTCCCTACGGCAAAACGGGCCCTATGCCCGGCAATCCCAGATTGTGGCACGTGATGCATCGCTGGACATTTGGTGCTGAAATGACCTGCTCTCACGCTGAAACAGTGATGGCCGAATCGCCGCCGCGATCGAGATTCCGCGGGTTTAGACGTCGTGGAGGTCGCTCGTAAAAGTGGAGCCCGCGCGTGGTTTCTTGAAAGTGGCACGACTCCCGCCGATCGATTGCGATTCTTGGACTTCTTGCTAGCGCACGAAGGTTGCCGCTTAGCAATTTCCTTAGCGAAGCTCGTAGGTAAGAGCTTTCTCAATGAACTCGGCCGAGTGGCACAGTATGATTAAGTAATCAAGTCTCATACGGGGTTTCACCTCTTCTTTGAAATACTTGATCTTGTCCGCTTCGAGTGAATGATAGATGAGGCGAACGGAAGAAGTTCACGAAATTTTTCGGCGATGGCGAGAACGTCATCATCCGCCGAAAGGTCGGGAGTGAGTAATTCGACAACTTGGCCTCCCGAGTGGGGCCGGATAGTACCTCTCCATCATGAGAGTCTTGAATCGATCCCAAGTACATGTTCCGTCTGTGGGCTTCAACGATAACCACCATGAATGAGCGCTCTTACCGAGATAGTAAGCCGCAATCGAAACTTTATGCCCTTCGGGGCAATCCACCATAGCAAATAACTTCTCAAAATGCTCAAGCCAATGAACAATATCCGCCGGCTCGATGAGCCCTCAAAAGTAGGTGGTCGCCGCGAGAGATATCGCCGATGATATTGCTTACACCCCTCTCTTGCCTCCGAGGCGGCGGCGGAGGAGCCTGCTGATTTTGATTGACGGAGTTATGCATCGTCTCCATCAATCGAGCCATTTGGGTCATTTGGGCCATCATGCCCCGCATGAATGCGAGTGGGTCAACCTGCACACCCTCCGACCGAGCCGTGTCCTGCACGACTCCCGACGCTGAATGATCGCGTCTGTGTGAATGAGTGGCGCCACACCGCTCGATGAGTTAGCATTATTCCCGGCATTTGCACGGTATTCGCACGAGTTCTCGGGATTCGGCCCGCCCACGGCCTCGTCCTCCACGCCCTTCCGCCACCTTTCCATATCAAGTGGAAAGTCATATGATGATTATATATCTCGCATGAGTATCACATTATGATTACATTATGAAATGATGAAAATGAGCATACGCGCTCACATACAAAGAATTACATGAATGATTAATTGACGTGACATGATTATCTCGATAAAATTATCAAATGATTATCTTGAACAATTTAACAAGATTGATGATATGATCTTCAAGATCAACAATCGAGTAATGAAATGAATTGAGCGATTAATGAGTTAACATTATCGACTTGATCACAATTGAAATTGATGAATGAGGATTGTTAATCGATGAATTATGAATGAATGATTATTGCCGAAATTATACCATGGCATCGAAATCTTACGCTTCTTGGTCCGATTGGCTCGGCATTTGCACAGTCACACGTGACGCGAAAGTCCAATGATACTAGTCCGATGACGATGATTTCAAATGAGACATGACTTGGAGGGTAGTATTCAAAACCACGCTCCGATACCAACTCGTAACACCCCAAACTAGGCGGATATTACAAGGCTGTAGACCCCGACCGGGACCCACCAAAGTAATGAGAATGAATGAATTACAGTAAATGTAGTACCGAACCACATTACAACATCAATTACTCCGATGAGGAGTTTTATACAACACCTGTGATAAAATAGAATACATGTGTATTTTATGTGACGATAAAATACACAACACCGAATGAAATGAGCATTCAAACGGAATGTTTGCAATGAATAAATAAAGGAAACACAAATGATCGAATAAATGATCAATGCATCGGGGCCCCTACTAGTATCACTGACTCTCGCCGTCACCGTGCTCTCCCGTGCCTTAGCCTTGCCATGACTAAAATGATCCCCAACGGGCCGCCATACGTAACAACAATCCTCAAGGGTTGAAAATACACAATCATGATATATCCGAAATTATGAATTATCCAGCCGAAACATACGCAATCAAACATGCTATATGAATCGACTAATCAAGACGGCTCAAAGGAATGGCGCCACACTACGTCCGGATGGAAATGTGTCCGCACAAGCCACCAACGATCAAACACGCGTGGTCTTGTACCTAATCGGGCCTCACGAGCAATCGACTCGTGCACACCCAATGTGAGGCCACCAACCAACACACGACTATAATGTGCCCGACATGAAAATCCTACACATACCAACCGCACGCCAAGATGACCCTAATGCCACAATATGACAAAAGTGACAATGAAAATGAATAATGACTCACCAAGATTGAATGATGGTGAAATGAATGATAGCTCAATGAAATGATCGAACCGCTGCTCCTTATGACTGAGGTGATTAATTGACAATGACGAGTTTTGATACGATTAATACAAGGATGAATGAGTTATGATTATGAATGAACAACGACAAAAGGAATGAATATCCTTTTAACCGAGTAAGAATTAACTTACACAATACCGATGATGAATGTCCGTCCACGAAAAACGTCCTAAATGAAATATCGGTCGCTCGAACAACCTTGAATAACACAATAGTTACCAACAACTGATCAATACACGACTCAAATACGATCATAACCGACTCAAACGTCGATACAACAATATCCGGACTCGAATATATCGAAACCAACTCCAAGATGAGTATTTCAAACCATCAAAACACTTTCAAGGATATCAATAATCCATTAGGAATCCATAACTCATGATTACAACAACATCAATCGGAAAATCCCCAATTAACCGAAGTCAACCCCAAGGGTTCTTGAAATAATTCCGAAAATAACCATTAAATCCGTAGGAATATGTTTATACAAGTTAGATAATCCATAACTAACATATTCCAGTGATAATCCAAGCTTACACGAAGAAATCGGAAGGAAAACCCCAAAAATCCAAAATTCTAGATCCAAGAGATTAATACCTTTGATTCGATGTGATGAAGATGATGAAATGATGATCAATCCGAAAGATGAGCTTGAAGATGATGATTGATGATTACACCTCGAAGAATCCTCTCCGAATCGCTCGAAATCGCCCAAAACTACCGAAGGAATGAAATGAGATGAAAAATGACGAACTCTGACGAAACTGTCCAATTTATACTCAGTCCAGGTTAGCGTGCGCTAGCCCTTGTGCATAGCGTGCGCTAACGAGTAATTTGGGTAGTCCAGTACCCACTGTCCGAACACGGTAGCGCGCGCTACGTACCTATTTGTAGCGTGCGCTACGTGTAATATCCGGAATTTCTATTACTGTTGTTTGATATTATTTTATCCGAGTTATATTGTACAGCATGGAATCTGTACAGTAGAGATAAAATAAATAAAGGACTGAGATATCAGTATCGGTATAATTGTCGTATTTGGTCGACAATTACATTTGAGGATATTGTGTATCAGGTTGTCGTACTTTTGATATTGGGTATATCGTATGATGATATTATTGGATTCAGTGTTTGTGTTCAGTGTGTCTTATGTTCGCTTTTGGTATGTCGAGACGTTGGACAAGAACTGCGGAAAATGGCTAAGTATAGCCTTATTAGCGCACGTTAATATTCATGCATAACGCACGCTATCGTGCAGGATTAGCGCACACTACGTTTATAGGTTAGCGTACGCTAGTGCGCATGCATCGGAAGGAATCGCGTGTGGACCGGCCGCTTCGGCGCACGCTCGTAAGTCAACGGTTGTTGTCCTGAAGTATTAGCGCACGCTAAAATATTAGGCTTAGCGCACGCTAACTATGTATCAGTCAACAAGGAATCTTATCCTTGCCAGATGCTGTCGGAATGTGGGGGCGAGTGGTAGGTGAACACTGTAGTAAGTCAACTTCGGATAGCGCACGCTAAGAGTAAGGACTTGCGTACGCTAGACATGATGATTTACATACGTTAATGCATGGGCATTACGTACGTAAGGTAGTTTACGAAGCAAGACAGTAGCCTCTGGACTGCGATAGCGCACGCTAACAAAGTCAGTTAGCGCACGCTAAGGCTAGCGCACGCTAAACATAAGGGTTTAGCGCACGCTAGTGGTGCATTCTATATAAAGGGGCAAACGGGTGTCATGAAACATTTCGTCCATTTCTTTCCTTTCACCCGATAGAGACAACCTTGGGAGAACACTTGGAGTTCCTAAACACTGAGGGATGATCCTCTTTAACAAGATTAAAGATGGAAATCATGGAGTGAAGCTTTGTTCTTGAAATCATTGGTGATTCTTGGAAATCAATCCTTTCCTTCAAAAAAGGTAATTACTCTTCACTTTGAGATTTCGTTGATTGTATATGATGTTCTTGAGTTGATGATTATCATATAAACAAGTTGATGAGCATGACAACGAGTCGATTACCGTACTAAGTTAGTGTTGTTATCAATATATGAGTATTGATATGTTTCGTATGGTTTTGGATGGAATTCAAGATATATGTTGATGTAATTCCCTTCTTCAATTCGGAGTTTTGATGTTTTGTCGTTGGTTACTTCGTATGGTAACGATTATGGTGATGCTACTGTGATTCTTGAAGTTATATGAATCGTATGTCGAAGAACATGATGAATAAGGATTTTTAGATGTTAGAACACATCGGATTTTATCATTTTATGGATCATGAACGTGAATTTGGATAATTCGTGTTCTTGAAGAGCTATTAAATTATATGTCATGAATGTTATGAAATCCTTAATCTCGAGATGAGTTGATCATTGTCATGATGGAAGTGTTAGACGATGCTTGAAATGCATGCCACTGCACAGCATTAGCGCACGCTACGCCATCGCCTAGCGCGCTTAACGGGAGCAACTTAGCGCACGCTACGTTAGGTGATTAACGTGCGCTAAGTAGGCGCATGGCGATATTTTTATGTTTTGATTATGAATTCGTGATGGTTTGACTTGGTTGGTTCTCGACCGTGTTTATTCGAGGTTGTGTTGAACCGCTGAGTTCGATTGATAGTTTGTCGCTTGTTGATTGTTATCGGATATGTGTTATTTGATTTCTTCGATAGGTTGAGATTGTTGATCGGTGATTATAACCGGATATTGCGCAAGGCTCGAGTATGTCCATTGTATTGCGTTTGATCGAGGCCGAGGAGCTCGTAGATAAAGGCGATGTGTTCGGCAAAGCCTTCGTGGTACCGGTATCGAGCCAAGTTATTACTTGCTCGGTTATAATATTTAATGAATGGTTTCGTTTCATTTCGTTTATAATGCATATAGCGATGATTATTATTGTGAACTCGGGTATCCGGATCGCATATCGTTCTTTCGATTCTGGGAGGTAAATCATAATGAATATGCTTTATCTCAGTTATTGGTATGTTCGAGTATCGAGGTTACATTATGGTAAGGACGAGGATATGAGTATCTATAGTTCGTTGTACGTTTGGATCGCCGAGCAGTGGGGATAATCGTCGGTGATGATTGGACATCGAGGTTGCTTCCGAAGGACTCGGGGCAAGTATCTTATATCGATTCAATTAGAGTTAGTGATTTGATCATGCGTATTATCATTCATGTTGTCGAACATGAGGTCGTCTTAATTGATTTGTCATATTGTCGTTCATGTTGCGTTGTTCATGATGATGAACATATTGTTTTGCATATGTGTATGCATATTGTGTTGTTTATGTTGTGTTGATCCGATGGGATTGCGCGATCTATGCTGAGGGCGCTGGATCGGATGTCCACCTCGTGTTGGTCCGACGGGATCATCTTGGGATCTATGCTGAGGGCGCTGGATCATTGGACGGGTTTTTCCACCTCGTGTTGGTCCGACGGGATCATCTTGGGATCTATGATGAGGGCGCTGGATCGTTGGATTACCCAGTATTGTGTTATTGTTGTGCATATGTATATTGTTGGTTATCCACCTCGTGTTGATCTTGTAGGATCATCTTGGGATCTATGCTGAGGGCGCTGGATCATGGGATTTCCATTGAGTATACATAGTTGTTATTGTTTTTGAGCATATTGACGTTGTCATATGAGTATGCATTTGTAGGTCTTGTGTTAGGACCTTGTCCGCATTGCATTGTTCTGATATCGGATTAGACTGATATGATTATCGTGGCACATCATATCTCGAGGTATGTTCCATATTTTCCTTGGTACTTGTCTTTGGTGGACAATCGGTTATCGTCTTGGGATTTGATGATATTATTCGATGGATCGTATTGGTCAGAAATGGTAGATTTCCGTATCGTGAGTTGGTTATGACAGTTTGAGAACCTTGAGTATTGTTTGAGGTACAGTACTTATATTATGTTCGAGTTTATTGGTTAATTGAGTACAGGATGTGAAATGTGATAATGGTTATTCTGATGAGAATTTCTTGAGTAGTAAAGATTACGTTGGTCGTATTCTTATGTTGTATTCTCATTGGTATGTTATTATTAATGTGATGTGACGGTTATCATTGTTGGATATTATGGCTGACCCCGTCGTGGGATTTCTTTTAGGTTCTCGGAGTATCGAGCTTGTAGCGGTCGTGAAGAGATGAGCTTCCCGGAGGATACTGGCTAGGACATGTTGTGTGCATTGAGTTTCTTGTTTGGTTCTTGTTTTCCACTGCTAGAGTATTGTTTTGGTTGGTCTTTTTCCGCTGCGTGAGTATTTTGAAATGCACTTTTGGTATCTGGTAACTGAGGTTACCTTGGAAATTGTTTTCTAAACTTTTGAGTATCGGCTGTTTGGCCTTGCGATTTCAAATGAGTTTTACGACGGTTGTTGATAAATGAATTCTATAAGTCTTTGTGAATTTTTAAAGATAGTACCGTTGTTGGCCTCTTGGGCATTTGTAAATGTTTGCGAAAATTTCTTTTAGCCTTGTGGGTTCCATCTCGGGGCCCACGGCGCTGTAATATTTCCTGTTAAATGCGGGGTGTTACGAATATGGTATCGAGCTTAGGTTGAGAAAACCTAGGCATTTGGGTCGAGTTGGGTCGTGTTTTGTTGCATCATTCGAGTTGTCGATTGACAAATATTAGAGCCGTGAGTCTTTGTTGTTCACTCGTGCTTGTGCGTTATCGGATTTGCCAAGATCGCATCGGGCTTGTTATAACTTTTCCAAATGGTGTTTACGTGATATATTGTGTTCTTGAGTTGCACTGAGTTTGCAAAACGTGAGTTTTGAAAATACCTGTGTCGAGTATTTTCTTGAGTCTAGACATGTGCAAGTATCACGGGAAATCGTCGGCTTCACGATCTGTAAGTATTCGGATTTTTGAATTTCATTGAGATTTACTGCCGTTCTAAGTTGATATATTTTGAGATTCAGCAGATATTATGCATTTCAATATAAGGTGACAGAGTTGGGATAGGATTGATGATCTTGAGAAGTTATGATTTTGGAAATCAGTATATCAGCTAGATTTTGGAACGGAATTGTGTAATCGGGAGAAGGACTATGGATTGATGAGAAGAACATATAACATGTTAATTCATTTTGAGATATATGAATTGCTTTTGATCATTTGAAAATGATACTTTTCAAAATGAATGTCTTACGGATGTTTTACGGAAAATGATTTTGGGCCGAGACCCAATCGATTTTGAAATGGTTTTATAACTCAGGACTTGGGGTCCGAAAAGGGTTTTCTATTTTTTTGACTTTTTGTAATGCGGAACGAGATACGGGCTGAGACCCTAATGTTTCTAACGGCTTTTCTGTTTTGTTAAAACTCCCGAGATTTGTAAAATATTTTACCAATCGTTTACCTATGTTATTTCCGCGTTTCGAGGCTTTGGTTTACTTGTTCAAATGGAATTTCTCGGGAAGTCTTTCGCCGTGTTTGATTTGTTGATTCGTTTCAACGTTTTGTCATATCATATTTGAGGTGATACAGGATGGGTAAATGACTGACGTTGCAAGTCATGTGTGGAAAAGGAGTTTAGTCGGAATTTATATATTGAGATTTTGGAACTCGATCGTGTGGTTTTCCGATGGAATATCAGTGGATATTGGTGACGAACCGAATTGGTATACAGGAGTATGGATATAGTCGAGCATTTGCATACTTTTCATTTTAAAACTTCGAAATCGTGTGGATTCAAGGAAATCATATCAAATACTTGGCACCATCGAGCCAAGTTAATTTTTCAAAATTGATTTTGTGGTCTTACCAAAATTTATGTTTTTAGTTTTGAAATTTTTGAAAGAACTTTCAAAATTTGTATTCTTGACGAGACTTTATGATTTCAAATGGTTTTGAAAATGTGATTGATATACATACGCATTTAGTGCATAATGCATATCGTGGTGAAGTTCTCAATGAGACTCACGAATGGATGGTACATCGATGGTACGATGAAAGAGATTCGAACGTTAGTATGGTAGTTTGGTTATCCACGGATGATCGGTTGATTTATCGGATAAGAGAAATATGTTGCGTGTTGTAGATTCATGCACATAATATTATTTTGGAAATCGGGATTTTGTGAAACCGGGACATATGTGCTATGTGATTCCATTGGTACGGTAGTAGCGATTTTACCACGTTGATTCGAATGATTTCCTTTTAAGTGCAAATTTGGGGATGGTGACCCCATCCGGTTGTTTTGGATATTGAGTGGTCGCTCCCACTCCTTGTATGAATTGGGTATGTTCGTACTTGTGATTGGTTGTTCATATGCCGAGGGGTATGTTCGCCACTCGGATACGTTTATTGAGATCCACTGTATGTGATCGGTGTGTCGTTTTGAGAATTTTGCTTTTTCGTATATCTGTTTCTGTGGTTCTGTGGTGATAGTGTTGGAGTTTACCGTGTGAAGGTATTCTCGATTGTGTTTTGACCTCTGGTTGGTCAGATTGGAATTTATCATGTCGATGATAAATTCGGTTGATTGTTGATCATTGTTGGTGATCATCTGAGCGTTCAGATTGTCTATCGATGTTTCGGGATTCGTTGCCATTGTATTGAGCAGTTGTTTCACAGATACATCGGATATTATTCGAATTGAGACTTGATTATGTAATCAGGCAGACAGGATTTGATTCGGGCAGATTGTTTGATCCGAAGATGATATATTTTGTTGAGAATCAGGGAATTGTGATCGTAAGCGTATTGAGATTGTACGGTGAGAACGCTGGCTAGTATCTCCGGAGATCGTCGACCTGCGTATTTGTAAGTATGCGGTTTTGGCTATTCAGAATAATGATGATTGATCAGTGTCGTGATGGTTTTGGGATATTTTGGGTTGAATAAAGACGCTTGTTTGTTTTCTATGACGGATTGCAAGTTTCGAGACGAAACTTATTTTAAGGGGTGTAGAATGTAATATCCGGAATTTCTATTATCGTTGTTTGATATTATTTTATCCGAGTTATATTGTACAAATGTGGAATCAGATAAGAGAGATAAAATAAATAAAGGACTCGAGATATCAAGATTTCGTATAATTGTCGTATTTGGTCGACAATTACATTTGAGGATATTGTGTATCAAAGTTGTCGATTACTTTGATATTGGGTATATCGTATGATGATATTATCGATTCAGTGTTTGTGTTCGGTGTGTCTTATGTTCGCTTTTGGTATGTCGAGACGTTGGACAAGAATCATGGAAAATGGCTAAGTATAGCCTTATTAGCGCACGTTAATATTCATGCATAACGCACGCTATCGCGTGATTAGCGACGCTACGCTTATAGGTTAGCGACGCTAGTGCGCATGCATCGGAAGGAATCTCGTGTGGACCTTTGCCGCCGCGCACGCTCGTAAGTCAACGGTTGTTGTCTGAAGTATTAGCGCACGCTAAAATATTAGGCTTAGCGCACGCTAACTATGTATCACCAACAAGGAATCTTATCCTTGCCGATGTCTTTTCGGAATGTGGGGGCGAGTGGTAGGTGAACACCGTAGTAAGTCAACTTCGGATAGCGCACGCTAAGAGTAAGGACTTGCGACGCTAGACATGATGATTTACGACGTTAATGCATGGGCATTACGTAAAGGTAGTTTATGAAGCAAGACAAAGAGCTCGGATCGCGATAGCGCACGCTAACAAAGTCGCTAGCGCACGCTAAGGCTAGCGCACGCTAAACATAAGGGTTTAGCGCACGCTAGTGGTGCATTCTATATAAAGGGGCAAACGGGTGTCATGAAACATTTCGTCCATTTCTTTCCTTTCACCCGATAGAGACAACCTTGGGAGAACACTTGGAGTTCCTAAACACTGAGGGATGATCCTCTTTAACAAGATTAAAGATGGAAATCATGGAGTGAAGCTTTGTTCTTGAAATCATTGGTGATTCTTGGAAATCAATCCTTTCCTTCAAAAAAGGTAATTACTCTTCACTTTGAGATTTCGTTTTGGATTGTATATGATGTTCTTGAGTTGATGATTATCATATAAACAAGTTGATGAGCATGACAACGAGTTGGATTACCGTACTAAGTTAGTGTTGTTATCAATATATGAGTATTGATATGTTTCGTATGGTTTTGGATGGAATTCAAGATATATGTTAATGTAATTCCCTTCTTCAATTCGGATTTTTTATGTTTTGTCGTTGGTTACTTCGTATGGTAACGATTATGGTGATGCTACTGTGATTCTTGAAGTTATATGAATCGTATGTCGAAGAACATGATGAATAATGATTTTTAGATGTTAGAACACATCGGATTTTATCATTTTATGGATCATGAACGTGAATTTGGATAATTCGTGTTCTTGAAGAGCTATTAAATTATATGTCATGATTGTTATGAAATCCTTAATCTCGAGATGAGTTGATCATTGTCATGATGGAAGTGTTAGACGATGCTTGAAATGCATGCCACTGCACAAAGATTAGCGCACGCCACGCCATCGCCTAGCGCGCGCTAACGGGAGCAACTTAGCGCACGCTACGTTAGGTGATTAACGTGCGCTAAGTAGGCAGACAGTGCAGTATTTTTTGTGTTTTGATTATGAATTCGTGATGGTTTGACTTGGTTGGTTCTGACTGTGTTTATTCGAGGTTGTGTTGAACCGTTGAGTTCGATTGGATAGTTTTTCAGTTGTTGATTGTTATCGGATATGTGTAATTTGATTTCTTCGATAGGTTGAGATTGTTGATCGGTGATTATAACCGGATATTGCAGTCGCGTTCGAGTATGTCCATTGTATTGCGTTTGATCAAGGCTGAGGAGCTCGTAGATAAAGGCGATGTGTTCGGCAGCAGCTTCGTGGTACCGGTATCGAGGCAAGTTATTACTTGCTCAGTTATAATATTTAATGAATGGTTTCAGTTTCATTTCGTTTATAATGCATATAGCGATGATTATTATTGTGAACTCTGGGTATCCGGATAGCATATCGTTCTTTCGATTCTGGGAGGTAAATCATAATGAATATGCTTTATCTCAGTTATTGGTATGTTCGAGTATCGAGGTTACATTATGGTAAGGACGAGGATATGAGTATCTATAGTTCGTTGTACGTTTGGATCGCCGGGCAGTGGGGATAATCGTCGGTGATGATTGGACATCGAGGTTGCTTCCGAAGGACTCGGGGCAAGTATCTTATATCGATTCAATTAGAGTTAGTGATTTGATCATGCGTATTATCATTCATGTTGTCGAACATGAGGTCGTCTTAATTGATTTGTCATATTGTCGTTCATGTTGCGGTGTTCATGATGATGAACATATTGTTTTGCATATGTGTATGCATATTGTGTTGTTTATGTTGTGTTGATCCGATGGGATTGCGCGATCTATGCTGAGGGCGCTGGATCGGATGTCCACCTCGTGTTGGTCCGACGGGATCATCTTGGGATCTATGCTGAGGGCGCTGGATCATTGGACGGGTTTTTCCACCTCGTGTTGGTCCGACGGGATCATCTTGGGATCTATGATGAGGGCGCTGGATCGTTGGATTACCCAGTATTGTGTTATTGTTGTGCATATGTATATTGTTGGTTATCCACCTCGTGTTGATCTTGTAGGATCATCTTGGGATCTATGCTGAGGGCGCTGGATCATGGGATTTCCATTGAGTATACATAGTTGTTATTGTTTTTGAGCATATTGACGTTGTCATATGAGTATGCATTTGTAGGTCTTGTGTTAGGACCTTGTCCGCATTGCATTGTTCTGATATCGGATTAGACTGATATGATTATCGTGGCACATCATATCTCGAGGTATGTTCCATATTTTCCTTGGTACTTGTCTTTGGTGGACAATCGGTTATCGTCTTGGGATTTGATGATATTATTCGATGGATCGTATTGGTCAGAAATGGTAGATTTCCGTATCGTGAGTTGGTTATGACAGTTTGAGAACCTTGAGTATTGTTTGAGGTACAGTACTTATATTATGTTCGAGTTTATTAGTTAATTGAGTACAGGATGTGAAATGTGATAATGGTTATTCTGATGAGAATTTCTTGAGTAGTAAAGATTACGTTGGTCGTATTCTTATGTTGTATTCTCATTGGTATGTTATTATTAATGTGATGTGACGGTTATCATTGTTGGATATTATGGCTGACCCCGTCGTGGGATTTCTTTTAGGTTCTCGGAGTATCGAGCTTGTAGCGGTCGTGAAGAGATGAGCTTCCCGGAGGATACTGGCTAGGACATGTTGTGTGCATTGAGTTTCTTGTTTGGTTCTTGTTTTCCACTGCTAGAGTATTGTTTTGGTTGGTCTTTTTCCGCTGCGTGAGTATTTTGAAATGCACTTTTGGTATCTGGTAACTGAGGTTACCTTGGAAATTGTTTTCTAAACTTTTGAGTATCGGCTGTTTGGCCTTGCGATTTCAAATGAGTTTCACGACGGTTGTTGATAAATGAATTCTATAAGTCTTTGTGAATTTTTAAAGATAGTACCATTGTTGGCCTCTTGGGCATTTGTAAATGTTTGCGAAAATTTCTTTTAGCCTTGTGGGTTCCATCTCGGGGCCCACGGCGCTGTAATATTTCCGGTTAAATCTGGGGGTGTTACACTACGGCCATACTACTAGCGTGCGCTAATATCCATTGTTAGCGTGCGCTAGCGAAATATTCGACGCCCGATCGGAGTCCGTAAAACCGTCTCGCCTCTCGATCTAACTCGATAGCGTGCGCTACAACAACCGATTAGCATGCGCTATAATATTGATTGCAGACGCTAAATATAACTCATAGCGTGCGCTATGAATTAATCCGTGCGATCCAAAGAGCCACCGGACTCAACTCGATCCGTCCCTAGAGCGCGCTTACTCCACACATATAGCGTGCGCTACTACAACCCGTTAGCGCGCGCTACTTACCACTCGTAGCGTGCGCTACAAATATTCTCACCGCACCCAAGCACCTTCTGGACTGCAGCCAAGGTAGCCTTAGCGTGCGCTAAAGCTGAGCAGTAGCGTGCGCTACTTATACCCAATTAGCGTACGCTAAAAGGAGTATGTAGCGTGCGCTACTCCTCAAGCACAGCTTGCAACGAAAATGACAATGATGATAAACACGGCACGAAACTCCAATCAGATTAGTGATGAATGACGATTGATACACGATACAATTACTCTGAATGATGAATACCATGACTGAATATGAGTGAAAAATGATCATTAATGAATGAAATTACTGAGTATCAATTACTGAATGATAATTACTGAGTTACAACTGGGTATTACATTCTACAGTTTGAATAGTCCTTTCGGACTGACCGTCTGTTTGGGGATGATAAGCTGTGCTAAAGTTGAGCTCAGTCCCCAAAGCCTTGTGAACTGCTTTCCAGAAGTGCGACACAAAACGACCATCTCGATCCGAAATAATGGTCTTCGGCGTCCCATGCAATCTGACTATCTCCGCAATAAATACTCGCGCCAATCTCTCGGGTCCCCATGTATCTTTGATCCCTAGGAAATGAGCCGACTTGGTTAGTCGATCAACTACAACCCAAATCGTGTTCATTCCTGTTCTAGTCCTTGGCATACTGGTGATGAAATCCATCGAAATGTCCTCCCACTTCCATTCAGGGATCGGAAGCGGCTTTAACATCCCGGCAGGTCGCTGATGTTCAATCTTAACCTGCTGACAAGTCAAACACTTCGAAACGTACTCCGCTACATCCTTCTTCATATTCCCCCACCAGAAGTTTTGCTTTAAATCCTTATACATCTTATCACGCTGGGTGAATAGAATAGGGCGTGCTATGAGCTTCCTTCAAAATTGTCCGCCTCAAATCATCATCCTCGGGAACGCAAATTCGACTCTGAAATCTCAGAACTCCGTCATCTTGTATCACGAATCCTGGGGCTTTTCCTTTCTTTACTTCATCACATAATCGAAGGATTAAAGAATCGTCCAACTGCTTAGATTTGATCTCCTCGACTAGTGATGAAGTCAGTTCCATTACATACAGTTGCCCTTGGATTCCTGGTGCCCATACTTCAATCCCCTCGCGGATCAGTTCTCATTGAATACTGGTTTGGGACGTGAGAGCTTCCAACACTCGAAGAGAAACAGGTTTATGGCTCAAAGCATCGGCTACTACATTTGCTTTCCCCGGATGATAGAGAATCTCCAAGTCGTAATCCTTGATCAATTCCAGCCACCTTCTCTCCCTCATGTTTAATTCTTTCTGACTGAAAATGTATTTGAGGCTCTTATGATCTGTAAAGATCTGACAATGAGTGCCGTACAAATAATGTCGCCAAATTTTCAAGGCAAAGACCACAGCTGCTAGCTCCAGATCATGAGTCGGATAATTAACTTCGTACGGTTTCAATTGCCGAGAAGCATAAGCAATCACTTTATCCCTCTGCATCAACACACAACCCAAACCCTGATTTGAAGCGTCGCTGTATACCATGAATCCATCGCCCTCCGGGCAAGCTAATATAGGTGTCGCCGCCTCCTCTTAAGTTCGTCAAAACCACTGCATTTCTCATTCCACGTGAACTTTTGAATTTTCTCAGAATAAATGAGTGAGCGGACGAGCAATTTTGGAAAATCCTCTACAAAGCGGCGATAATATCCAAATTACCCTAAGAAGCTTCGGACTTCTTTCACGCTTTTAGGAGCTTCCCACTCCAAGATTGCTTCGACTTTCTTCTGGTCCACTCGAACTCCGTCGGATGATATCACATGCCCAAGGAAGGTTACTTCCTTAAGCCGACTCGCATTTAGAAAGCTTAGCATACAGCTGTTCCTTTCTCAAGATGCTCAAAACCACACGTAAATGTTCAGCATGTTCCTCTGCGTCCCTCGAATATATCAAAATGTCGTCAATGAAAACGACCACAAATTTATCCAAGTACTCCAAGAATACCCGATTCATCAATTGCATGAATACCGCAGGAGCATTGGTAAGTCCAAATGGCATCACTACAAATTCATAATGCCCGTACCGGGATCTGAAAGCAGATTTCGGTATATCCGATTCCTTAATTCTCAACTGATGGTATTTTGATCGCAAGTCAATCTTCGAGAATACCCTTGCCCCTTGCAGTTGATCAAACAAGTCGTCGATCTGAGGTATAGGATACTTATTCTTGATCGTTGTTTTGTTAAGCTCCTTGTAATCAATACACAGTCGGAGGGATCCGTCTTTCTTCCGGACAAAGAGAACGGGCGCTCCCCAAGGAGAAACGCTAGGTTGAATATAGCCCTTCTGTAACAATTCCTCCAGTTGCTTCTTGAGTTCATACATCTCGGTTGGCGCCATGCGGTATGGTGCCCTGGAAATAGGGGCTGCTCCAGGCTCTAATTCGATGGTGAATTCCACTTCTCTTTGCGGAGGTAACCCTGGTAGTTCGTCAGGAAATACATCTGAGAACTCATTCACAACTGAAATAGACGAGAGCTCTACTCCTTCCTCTTTCCTCATGGCATAACACCAAAGTCCATGACATCCCTGTTTCAGTAATTTTACGGCTTTCATTGCTTTGATCAATTTTCCCGAGCTTCCCGGTCTCCATCCTCGGAATAAATGTTCAGACCCGTCATCAGCAATGATAGAAATGACTCTCTCTCGGTAATTCAGGATAGCTCCATAACGGTTGAGCCAATCGTCTCCGAGAATTAAATCGTCCCCGTAGATGTCAACAACAATGAGATTCGACGGCCAATCTCTCCCTCCTATAGATACTGGAAAATCTCTAGCCTCAAGGGTTCCCACAATTCTCTCTCCACTCGGCAATCCCACAACATACGGTTCACAATCAATTAAGCACGAGATTTTTAAACGATTTACACAGTTCAATGATACAAAAGGATGTGTAGCTCCGGAATCGAATAAAACACTAACTGGTTGCAAAAGGATCTGAATCGTACCTGATGCAACAGCAGTGTTCTGATCGTCAGATCTCCTCATTTCAGACAAAGCGCGAGGAACGGACCCAAAGACTGGATGTCTCTCTCTTCCCAATGTTCTCGTGAAATCCACTCCGTGTCTCGGTTCACACTTATCTCCTTAGGAACCGGTGATGGAGTGCGGGTACCAAAAGATCTAGTAGCGGCTCCACGTAAGGCCGCACGGTGCCCTTCTTGCCCACAATCGTAACAAGTCACGAAGATGCGGGGCAATCACGCCGAATATGCCTCGCCGACCACAATTGTAGCATTTCCTTGATGCGTCCGAAATCGCGATGTTGTCCGGAACTTCTTTCCGCCTTTAGAAGGATGTGGAGGTTTCCTAGCCGAATAAAAGGAAGACTGGCCCTTGCGGGCCCCACCACTCTTGTTTTCTGCAAAGCTGCCGGTCACCTTCTGCTTATTTGCCTCTACTGATTTCTCCACCGCCGCCTCTTTCATGTCGTAGGCCAGCGCTTTGTCTTGATACTGTCGCAACGTAGTACACTCAAATCCGGACATGTACTGGTGAATCTCCGGCTTCATCCGCATATCAAAATGAAAAATCTTTTCTGCCTCCGTTCTGACCAAGTGTCGCACACAAGTCAGCTGATGATTAAAAGTTTTAATTACATCTGTCACAGATGCCTCCGAACTCTGTGGTGAGAAAAACTCTCGGATCTTTGCCTCTCTAACTGGACGAGGACAATACTGTGCTTCCATCATTAGTTTGAATTCCGTCCAATCCGCATTATGATTCTCGGGTCGAATAGCCTCCCACCAATCAAAGGCCTCCCCAGTCAGAAAATACTGGGCAATGGGTGTAACACCCCCAGATCAAACCGGGAATATTACACGCCGCAGACCCTCTCCGTGAGGATCCACCAGGCTAGACATCAAAACAACACATTACATTACATACCGACGAATCAAAATAACGGACCAATAGACCGATTTGGTCTTTCGTCACTGACTTACAAATCAAAATACATAAACTCATCCAGACTCATACCCACACAAGGGTAAAATACTTGCAACAACGAACAATAAGACAGCGGAAAAGACAATACAATGGACTCCGACTAACTGAACCCAAAACTGG
The DNA here is from genome assembly GCA_033398695.1 of Orobanche coerulescens. Classification (NCBI taxonomy): domain Eukaryota; kingdom Viridiplantae; phylum Streptophyta; class Magnoliopsida; order Lamiales; family Orobanchaceae; genus Orobanche; species Orobanche coerulescens. The sequence goes on along the minus strand of JAWKAU010000536.1, from coordinate 26,922 downwards.
CATTCGTGTGATTAGTATCATTCGTCTTTCATCATCCCTCGTGCCGATCCTGTGTCTTGCTCCCGAAAACCTGCATGTACCTGGACACAATACAGATATCCACCCCCCGATTACTCGGGGGTTAGCAAAACTCCACTGTTTCGCTAGTACAAGTATAAAGTGCAAATACGAGCCATACACAACACATTCCGAGAATATAACGAAGGACTTCCCGAGATATATTTAGTTAAAAATAGTTCAAGTCTTGAAAGTAGAAACGAAGCAAGTAAGCATTTTGAAAACATTTCCAAATCTCGGGAGTTTTGAAAACATCAAAAAATTGAAAATGATCTTAATTCCTCGAAAGCCATTTAGGGTCACAGCCCCAAAGTTCATTTTTCAAAATACAAATCCGTTTAACAAAACACGGGGTCCACGACCCAACCATTCCGGTCACAAAACACAGGGTCCACGACCCGATCATCCACTTCAATTCACTTACAAGGACACATTACACATAACACATTAATCTTATGCCATTCTAGTCAAGCACCAAGACTCGATATATAATGTCTCGACCGAGCACAAAGCATTGTGATACTCCTGGACAATATCACAATCAACGAAAACATCAACATCATCCTCAAGATGAAAACCACAATCGGTAACCCGCGGCCGTACCCTTAGTATCGACCCCGGACATCCCGTCGACACTCCGGTGGGAAACCACTTCCGCGGCCGTACCCCTTAGTATCGACCCCGGACATCCCGTCGGACACTCCGGGTGGAAGTTCATCCACACACGCACCCAAGTCCACTTACGTGGCCGCACTTTAGTATCGACCCCGGACATCCCGTCGGACACTCCGGTGGAAGGAACAACACACACACACGTTCCAAAATCACAGTTGCAAACCACAAGCCTCGAAGGTCAATCACAGTATATATAGTCGAGGTACCTTACTAGAATGGCCAGTTCATCCAACATATACTCACGACCAAGTAATGATACGATTCACAAGGAAGCACAAGATTTCAACAGCACCGAACGACACAACTAATATCACTCAAACTCACATATTCATCCATAAACACGTGACTCCAAGTACATAATTTGACAAAAGAATTACACTTTACATTTACCAACGACATAATCATACGCAATGACATCATAAGAAAGTAAGGTGATTCTATACTCGACACTAGATCGCATATTCAACTAAGCACATTAATTCCCGACGCACACGGGTCACCTTTACAAAAAGCATGATGGTAAATATTCCGATTCTTTTGAAAAATGGTTATTAATATTTATTTAGCACATATCGACGATTAACAACCATAATATCCACAAAACACGTAATGTATGGGCAAGATACTTGCCTCGACAATCGATACCGGACAATCCTACAATCACGGCTCAGTCGGGACACCTCGAACACCTACGATTCCCCGGCGAAGGAAAAGAATACACCCACGATCGAGAAGCTTGAAGAAAACGACGAACGGAAGGGTTCCGACTCGAGTTCTTCACAAGAATTCGACCCTAACAACATATAATCAATAAATCATCGATCATACGAGGAAGAATAATCGTAGAACGCCCGAAAACCCCTCTATGACATTTTACCGGACACCTTCAAGGCATCGATCAAGAACTCGACCAAATCGACGAATCGATATGATCCGACCATGGAATAATAAAGGAAATGATATAATATATCTAAATTATCATCAATCCATCAAAATCCTAAGTTAAATCGGATTAAACGGGAAAACGAACAAAATACCCAAAATCCCCAAAATTAGATTTCTAGAAAATCTGACCTGATTCGGTAGATCGGAGGATGTTATAGGATGGATGATTGATGATATGAACTCCAAAACTTCATGGATTGATTGTCCAACAACATCTATCCATGATTAACCAAGCTCCACCGCGGAAGGAAGAAAACGAGTGAGAAAAATGGCCAAAACCCGTCTGCGGGGCCATAAATAAAGCTACGCAAAGGTGCCGCGGCCTGGCGGGAGTGTGCCGCGACAGCCCAAAAATGGCTCCTGGTGGTCGGTAGTGTGCCGCGGCTCGGCCGGAGTGTGCCGCGGCACCCGCATGCCGGTTTGGCCGAAAATGCCACAGAGTGTGCCGCGGCTCGGCCGGGAGTGTGCCGCGGCACTGTGCTCGCCGCCGGAAGCCGCTGAGCACCGCCGGCCGTGACTCGGCGAGAGCCGCCGAGCACTACCGCCGTGACTCGCCGTAAGCCGCCGAGCACTACCGGCCGTGACTCGGCCGGGGCCAACTCCGACGGCCCGAACGACCCCGAAACCCGAACCTGAATACGAATCGATGATACAGTTACGACGTACTCGCAAAGACGAATCTAAGAGCTAAGAGAACACACAATTCCGACCACCCGAAGGCTCGGAATTCAACAACGGAAGTAATTACCCAAAACTTTGGGAAATTACGAAAATGGCCCAAAACGTCCGAAAATCACGATACGCGATCGAAACACCAAATCAAAGCTCGAAAAATGAATAATAACATTAAATGAACTTACTAGAAACTCGAAACGACAGTTTCGGACGAGATTCGCAAGAATCGCACTCAAGTGCGGAAAAGTCGCTAAAAAGCTCGGAACTCAACAAAACGGTACCGAAACGAACTCGGATGACAAAAAGTGCAGAATTAATCATTCTCGAAATGACGAAACGGTCATGAGCGAGTCGTCAAAACGGACTCCGGATGAAAAAGAAATTTACCGAAAAATCGGAAATTGCGGATATTACAATGGGAACCTTCCGGTCCTCGGGACAGTTAAGACCCACGAATATCTTCTCCAAATCCTTGAGCCAGTGATCCCAAGTAAGTGCCTCAGCAGATCCGTCAAATTTTGGCGGGTGCAATTTAACCACCTCAGCAAGCCATCTGTCTCCCTGCTATCCTCGTGGTGTCAGCCGTCCCATCGCCGTCTGCATGCGATCAACGACCTGAGCGAACTGGTTTATCTGCGCCACCACCTGTTGAAGCACTCCCGGCATGTTAGGATTTGCGTCATCATTCGCTGATCCTTGCTGCCCTCCAGAATGGGAATCGGTTCGACTAGCCGATATTTCGGGGGTAGTAGCGGAATCCTCATGTCTCATGTTACCACGTCCGCGTCCACGACCGCGTCCGCGTCCACGTCCTCCTCTCAACATGCTGTAAACGCAATTTCTCAATATCCAGAAAAAAATTTTTTGAAATAAAGTCCGTCAATACTCACAAAACAGTAATTAAGTAAATCGGTAGTATAAGAGATTAAGAGACTTACAACCACGGTCCACATGACGACTTCGGCTGAACAGTGATGTTACAAACGACCCGTAAATCAAATAACGTAAACAGACCCAACTAAAACCCGACTGCCAAGATATCCATGAATCTTAGCTCCGATACCATATTCTGTAACACCCCGAGATATTCGGAATAATTACAGCGCCGTAAACCCTTTAAGTAAGGATTCACAAGGCTAAAAAAAAAAAAAAAGTAAATCTAAGACATCAATACTGCGGAAATTCAAGTTTGTGAAAACGTACAACTGGTTCACCGAGTAATTAATACAACCATATCGAATTAATATCAATAAGACACGCGTACTCGAGTACGTAAAACCAAACCAAGAAAACAAATCTCCAATAACAATAAACATCATCGAACCCCTTCGCGTCACGTGGTACCGTGGTCGCTTTCCCCGCTCCTCGGCTACCCGAACATCAAAACAAATGTCCAACCCGAAGGGTTTAGCAAAACGATGCTAGTACAAGTATCATATTAAACAATTCGAATATGCATAAACAATACATAACAAGATACACCACACGGACTTCCGCTACCGGAATCCGACAATGCGAATCTACAAGATTCCATTACACAGCATGGGTATTCCAATGATCCAGCGCCCTCAGCATAGATCCCAAGATGATCCCGTCGGACCAACACGAGGTGGAAATAACCCGCCCAATGATCCAGCCTCGGCTAGATCCCAAGATGATCCCGTCGGACCAACACGAGGTGGACATCCGATCCAGCGCCCTCAGCATAGATCGTACAACGTATACAAACACAACTCATGCATACACATATGCCAAATCATTATGTTCATCAACATGAACATATAAACACTATATAACGAATATCATGGCAAATCAACGAAGTAAATATCATGTTCAACAACATGAATAATCATACGCATGCTCCAAAAAATACCGATATTAACATATCACGATACTTGCCTCGAAGATGGCAAGAACGATATACTTCAATGATCTCAACACTCTCGAAAGTCGCCTCCTTCGATCAACGTAGCAAGCTTGAACCTTAACAAAAGGAATGATATACAAATCATCTCAAGTCGAACAATGGTTTAAACACCGCCTACGGCCGAAAACCTCAAAAAAACAATCATGCGGATTGCTTAGCGCGCCTACGACTCTACGTAACGCGGCGCTAAGCCGGACCGTTAGCGACGCTATCGTATAAGACTAGCGTGGCGCTAGCCACGGATCGGCACCGACTTACCTGGTCTCATAACGTACGCTACATACGTTTCGTGCGTTAACTGAACCCCGATAGCACACGTTAACTCACACATGTTAGCGTGCGCTAATCTTGCATAGCAGAATACTGCAAACCGAAAACTGGGTTGAATGGTGAAGAACTCATGAATTCTACCGTGATACTACAAGTTATCCTCGGGCATATCATGCTAATAAGGTTTGTGGAAGTTTTATGATTATGAAATACAAATATACGGATAGTCATCTCAATATCATAATCCATCTACGATCTTCAATGAATAATCTAAGTTCCGATCGTCTTACGTTCCAAAACACATGATTCCAACGTGTACAACGTAGCAACTGGGTAATATCCGATTACTGATCATAAATCGATTTGAACATGCTTAGGAGTCCTTATAATAAGATGGTTCAAAGGTTCGCATTTATATATAGTGCCGATAAGTCAAAAGTATTCTTCTAACATGTGATGACCGATTATAACAAAATACTTGCTATCCAAACATGATTCAAACTTCCTTAGGAACATTACTAACATCGGTGAAGAATCACCTACCTCAAAGTAGTGAAGAACACGGAGGAAAATGAAGCAATCCAACACCGAAGGCTTGAACACCAATCTCCAATGATATACGATCTTCAATCTCGAACTAGGAGGTTGATACGAAGTGTTTAGGACGAAGGGAGTTATGTTCTAAGTGTAAGAGTTCGGGTTATGGGAGGAGAAAGAACTGAAATCACGAATAGGATGATGTCCTATTTATAATAAGTGACTATTAGCGCGCGCTAGTCCCTGCTCGTAGCGTGCGCTAACGGCTGTCTGACTTAACTGAAGTCAGCACTTAGCGTGCGCTACGCATATGCCTGTAGCGTGCGCTAAGGCGTTGACTTGGCTTTTCCCGAAAGCCGTCCAGGTTCATCCCGACACGATCCGACAGGGGTCCCCCGGCCAGATCTCACCTACCGCACGTCTCAATCAATCTGACCACGCATAGCGTGCGCTAATGATCCCCTGCAGCGTGCGCTATGAATCCCTGTTAGCGTACGCTACACGCAGCCTGTAGCGTGCGCTACATGCACAGAATTTCAATCTTTATATCATATATACGAAATTATACGCTCGACAACATCGGATTATGAAATACGGAGAATAGTACTCAGACAAAAGTACAATCATTACAATATCACAAGTTCCAATTACATAACAGAAATCTCGGGTATTACACTATCTCCACTAAAGTCCGTCTCCGAACCTGTCTTTGCCAAAAAGTGAGAAAAAGTTCAAAGCCCATCTTTAGTTGGAGTTCTCCACCAACATCATTTCCTCTCCAATTCTCTCCCTGTCCGTATGTGACTCATCATACCCTCTTCTCCATCGGCCCGTCTGTTACTTGTCTTCTCCATCAGGCCTAGAGGTATTTACTCTTCTCATCAGTTTAGGGAATTAGACAATTAGGATTTTTTTATTTGAAATCATAAATTGGAAACTGAAATGTGGAGTTTCTGGATTTGTTTATTTGAAATCATAAATTGGAAATTGGAATATGGAGTTTCTAATTCTTTGGATCTTGATTGAGGGTGTTGGTCCCAAGAATGATGAAGACTGTCCTCACAGTACCAACACGAGTCTTTTCTAGCGCGCTTTGTCCTCACTCACGCGCACCTGAGAAACTTCCCAGGGGGTCACCCATCCCATAACTACTCCAGGCCAAGCACGCTTAACTTTGGAGTTTCTATGAAATGACTACCAGAAAAGAAGATGCATCTTGTTGGTATGAGTAGTCCAAATCAATTCATTTAACCACTTTCTAGTGCAGATCTCACACGTCGAATCGCAAGCCGCGCCTCGCGCATTTTTAAGCTCATGCAGGCAGGATGCTGGACCGAAGCCCAACAATCCCCCTCCCAGTACCTGCCAGCATCTCAGCCCCATAGTCTGGAAACCTCCGCGAACTAGATTTGATCACACAGCCCTCTAGCGGCTGGATTCACTCACACAGTCCTTCAATACCTGACATAAGCATTTATTCCAGCTCCGTTTACTTCTGCTGCGCCAGTATCTCAGTTCTAGCATACTAGATTTGATCACATAGCCCTCCAGCACCTGACAACCTCCACAACGCCAACATCTTAGTTCTGGCCAACTGGCAACATTTGCTGCATGCCCGCTTCTTAGTTCCAACACTATGGCAGCCTCCACTGTAGGATACTTCGAGGGAATTCACACCCGTTGTAATATCCGTGTTTTCTATTTTTGATAATTTCTATTTTCGGTGTATATTCGTTTCGGACAACTCGCTGGGCACCGTTTTGGAATTCTGAATCTATTTAGTTTTTGGAGTTTCTCCGTTGGGATGAGTCTCGATGATGTTTTTGCGTAATTTCATCTTGAGTTATATTTTATCGCATGTGTATTTCGACTCTCGTTAAACTCGTTCGATTTCGTCATTTTCCTATTTCCATGAGTTCGTATGGTTGAGTAGAGCATGTTGTGAGTTTCGGATTGCTAATCCGACGTTGTATCGTGATTTTCGGATGTTTGGGCCATTTTTGTAATTTCATATAAGTTTAGGGAATTTGTTCCTTGTTCGATTTTGGTTGTGCACCTCGGATCGTTTTGGGGATTCCGAACTTCCATTTCGTGTTATTGTTGCCCAAATATCGATTCCTATTGCTTTTATTCTCTTCCGGATCATTTTTCATCATTTTGGGACCCAAGGGGGGTGTGGGCCGCGGCACAAGGATTGTGCGCCGCAGCACACACATTGTCCAGTTGCTGGCCGAGCAGACTGTACCGTGTGCTGCGGCACATGCCGGCAGGGCCGCGGCACACAGCCGAGTCATTGCCGCGGCACGCTCGTCCGGGCCGCGGCACACTCGTGTTGCACTTATCGGCCAAACCTTCTGTACCGTGTGCCGCGGCACACTTATGCTGGGCCGCGGCACACAGAGCGGTCTGCCAATCACTGGGCGCAAATTTTGGCCCTGTGCCGCGGCACACTTATGCTGGGCCGCGGCACACTATGCAGACAGCGCTATAACTGTGTGTTTTCAGCGAGATTCACTCATTTTCCTCCTTTTCTTCAACCTGGCGATAGAGAGGGCTTGAGAGGGAGATTTTCCTTCATCTATCAATTGATTGTCTAACTTTCTTCATCTCCTTTCAATCGTGAAGCTCGGATTGTGGATCTAACAAGTGTTCTTCGGACCAAAGGGCTTGAATCTTCAAGAGGTAACATCTCCTATACCCTAGTATGTATTTGGGGAGGGTTTGGTGGTGATCTTGTCTTTTAATCCGATTTAACCGATGTTGTTGTTAGATTTCGATGGTATACTCGTGACCCTTGGTTCCCTTGTTATTGGATGGGATGAAATCCCGTTATTACACCGTTGACCGATTTCAATCCCCTATGCACTCTTGATGTTCGATGAATTGCCCCAACGGGTAGAATTAGGATTAATTCTTACCTTTCCGCATTATTGAGACTTGTTGTATACCGTTATTGTGTTAGGAACGGATTTGGGAGGATTGTCCGGACCAAAACCTATTCCTTCGTCGTTTCCTTCGTTTCGTCTTATTCAAGGCAAGTACATGTATTACATTTCGTTATGTATGTTGTGATTTTCAAAATGAATGATGAATTGTGATTTTCGGGTGCGTGAGTTGTGTTCCTTCCACCCGGAGTGTCCGACGGGATGTCTAGGGGTCGATACTAAGGGGTATGGCCGCGGAAGGGAACTTGGGTGCGTGTGTGATTGAACTTCCACCCGGAGTGTCCGACGGGATGTCTGGGGGTCGATACTAAGGGGTACGGCCGCGGAAGTGGTATCCCACCCGGAGTGTTCGACGGGATGTATGGTGGTCGATACTAAGGGGTACGGCCACGGGATACCAGTTGTGATTTTGTGATATCGTGATGATTGGAACTGATTTTATTGCCAATGTAGTATTCCGGAATATTTATGGCAAATGATTTCTGAATGAAGTGATTGTGTAAAATTCGTATTTGTATATAATGTTGTGTAGTTATGTACTTGCACTAGCTATTAGAATGCTAACCCCTTAAATGGGGGAAATGCGTCTTATGCATTTTAGGTACCGGGAGAGCTGAGGACCAGGCACGGGACATGCACGTAAAGGATGGGCTGGCTTGATGATGTGGCTCGAGTCTGTATTTTTATGTTTTGTCATTTCATTTGTCGAGTACTGGAGTTAGACTGTTTACTCTTAAACTTGGTTTAAGTCCCCTGCGTAGGCAATGAATTGAAATTTATCTTATGTTCATGTACTCTTTAAAATGTTTTGGCCGAGGCCACGGCTTTACTTACTTTTTGAGTGCATCATTTGGGATTATATTGTGGTTTATGTGTCATGTGTTAGCCTGGTAGACCTCACGAGGGTTTTACGGCGTGTAATGTCCCATTGTGAATTGGGGTGTTACAATTATGGTATCGGAGCTTAGGTTTTGAATACCTAGGCTGTCGGTAAATTTTTGGGTCTGTCAGTTGCATCACTAGAGTCAGTCATTGAGCCTAATATCATCATGCTACCGTCTTTTCGTGCGACCCGTGGCTGTAAGTCTCCTCGAACTCTTATATTTCTGTAATTCGTTTTCTTGCGTTGTTCGGAATTATGAATTGTGATACCAACTTTGTCAATTGTGAATCTTCCTGATCTTGTTCTTTTCATTCTTCCTTTAGTATGTTGAGAGGTCGTGGTAGACCAGCTAGGGGACGCGGTCGAGGACGTGGTCGGGGTGCTTATAATGAAGAGGGCTCACTTTCTCAGTCCTCTGCGGACTCAGCCTCTCACTCAGTGCCGTCGGGTAATAATGCCGACGCCGGGGCTACTGCCGTACTTCAGCAGTTAGTAGCCCAGCTTGCTCAGATAGCTCAGGGTGGACGCCAGAATCCGCCCCCGACACCTGAAGAGGAAGCTAGTAAGTGGCTTCAGACGGTGACTAAGATGCACCCTCCTCGTTTCTCCGGATCTTCTGACTCCCTCGGTTGGGAGAATTGGCTCTTTCAGTTGTCCAGGACCTTTGATGCCGTAGCTTGTCCTGAAGACAGGAGGGTACATATTGCCCAGTACCTCCTGGATAAGGAAGCTGCGGAATGGTGGGAGGCCGTTACGCCCAGAGACCGTCGAGCTACTTGGGAGGAATTCAAGGCCGCTATGGAAGCAGAATATTGTCCACCACCAGTTAAGGAGCGCAGAATTCTGGAGTTCTTCACCGCTACACCTCAGGATGTGCCTATTTCTCAGGCCATCATTAACTACAATCAGCAGTTGGGTTTCGTAAGAGATCAAGTGAGGACGGAGGCTGATAAAATCCGTTACTTCAATATGCGCATGAAACCGCATATTAGGCAGAGTATGGCACCGCTCATGTGTGCCACTTTGAAGGAGTATCAGGATCGCGCTCTAGCGATCGAGATGGCCGCACCGGAATCAGAGTTGGGTACCGAGGCCAAGAAACAGAAAACGGTTGGCAGCTTTTCAGCCGGCAAGAGTGGCCAATTTTCGAGAGCACAGTCTGCCCCTACATTAGGAAAGAGGCCATTTCATCAGGATGGGGGATCTCAGGGTAATCGTTTAGTTCAGTCCGTTGCTTCTGGTGGCAGGGTTTGTTTTAACTGCAACCAATATGAGCATTTGATGAAGGAATGCCCTTCTCCTCCAGTTATTTGCTTTACTTGCAGACAGACCGGGCATCGGGCAGCTCATTGTGAGAGAGCCACCAGGGCCGCTAGAGTTCCGACTACCACTACCGATCATAGGGACCACAACACTCCAGCTACTCATGTTCCGCAGGGTTCGGGTGGTGGTAGGGGTCGGGGTCAGCCGGATCGCCGCGCGGCCTCGAGTTCGGGTTCAGTTCACCCCCGATTATATCAGATGAGGCGCACAGAGGAGACATACGTTCCCGTGGCATCAGGTACCACTCAAATCCTTACTCATCCAGTTTCAGTGCTTTTTGATTCGGGTGCTACCCATTCCTTTATTGCGGCGGATTGTGTGAGTCGTATTGGTTTTGACTGCTTGTTTGAGTGTGAGCCATTTGTAGTGAGTACGCCCAGCGGGGATCGTATGGTTGGGGACCGGGAAGTTAGGGATTGCCCAGTGAGGATCGGGAGCCGAGATTGGCCCTCGAATCTCATTGTTATAGACCTTAAGGGTGAGGAATTGATCCTCGGGGACGATTGGTTGGATCGTCACGGTGCTATCATGAACTATCGGACTCGTACCATCTTGATAGTGGCCGAGGACGGCACCGAGCATACTCTCGTCGGTTGTAAGCCGGGTAGATCGGGGAGTGTGATTAGCGCCTTGAAGACGATGAAACTTCTGAACCAGGGTTGTGTCGGCTACTGGTGTTACGCTCTGAAGGCGGAAGATGGTGGAGTTGACTTATCGTCAATTCCAGTTGTTAGTGAATACCCCGACGTATTTCCAGATGACTTGCCGAGATTACCACCACATCGAGAGGTGGAATTTCCTATTGATCTAGAGCCGAATGCAGCCCCTATTTCTCGAGCGCCGTACCGTATGGCACCGTCGGAGATGTTAGAATTGAAGAATCAGTTGGGAGAGTTGTTAGATAAAGGGTATATTCGACCGAGCGCATCGCCTTGGGGTGCGCCCGTACTTTTTGTTAAGAAGAAGGATGGATCGCTTCGTTTATGCATCGATTATCGAGAATTAAACAAGTTGACCATCAAAAATAAATACCCTTTGCCCCGGATTGACGACTTGTTCGATCAGCTTCAGGGGGCGACAGTCTTTTCGAAGATTGATTTGCGATCGGGCTACTACCAGTTGAGGATTCGGGACATTGATATTCCGAAAGCTGCCTTTCGGACGAGATATGGCCATTATGAGTTTGTCGTTATGCCTTTCGGGCTAACCAATGCCCCAGCAGTGTTCATGTAGTTGATGAACAAAGTTTTTATTGAGTATCTGGACAAATTCGTAGTCGTCTTTATCGATGACATTCTTATTTATTCATGGAGTCGGGAGGAGCACGCCTTACATCTCCGGACTGTATTAGACATTTTGAGAGCTGAGCAGTTATACGCGAAGTTCTCTAAGTGTGAATTCTGGCTCGAGGAGGTGATGTTCCTCGGGCATGTGATCTCAGCAGAGGGAGTTCGGGTAGATCCACAGAAGATAGAAGCAGTGATGGCTTGGGATCCGCCCAAGAATGTGAAGGAGGTGAGGAGTTTTCTGGGTCTCGCCGGTTATTACCGTAGATTTGTTGAAGGGTTTTCTACGATTGCTAGACCACTCACTCAGTTGCTCCAGAAGACTCAGAAATTCGAGTGGACCGCAGACAGACAGAATAGTTTTGACGAGTTGAAGAGATGACTAACTACCGCACCCGTGCTAGCATTGCCTCAGGGGAACGAAGATTTCGTGGTATATAGTGATGCTTCGGGCCTCGGACTTGGATGCGTTTTGATGCAGAGAGATAAGGTTATTGCTTATGCATCCCGCCAGTTGAAACCGTATGAGGCAAACTACCCCACGCACGATTTGGAGCTAGCTGCGGTCGTTTTCGCCTTAAAGATCTGGAGGCATTATCTCTATGGGTCGTCGTGTAAGATATTTACGGATCACAAGAGTTTGAAATATATCTTCAGTCAAAAAGAGTTGAACAGGAGACAACGTAGTGGTTGGAGCTAATTAAAGATTACGACCTCGAGATAATGTATCATCCGGGTAAGGCTAACGTAGTGGCTGATGCGTTGAGCCGAAAGCCGGTGGCGTTACAGATGTTAGAGGTACTTACGCCACAGAGTAGGATCCGGCGGGATTTTATATGTCAGAATATCGAGGTTTGGGTTCAGAGAGTTCAGGGTCAGTTATGTGTGTTGGAGATCACTTCGTCCTTGATTGACGATATCAAGGCGAAGCAGTATGATGATCCGTTTTTGGTCAGCTGAGGGAGGATGTGAGGAAGGGGAAAGCCCCTGGATTTGTGGTTCAGGATGATGGAGTTTTGAGATTTCGCGGCAGACTATGTGTACCAAATGTTATTGGGCTGAGACAGAAGATCTTAAGTGAAGCTCATACCACACCGTACTCCATACATCCTGGTACGAGTAAAATGTACAAGGATGTGAGGAGTAACTACTGGTGGAGTAATTTGAAGACAGACGTTAGCGAGTTTGTGTCGAGATGTTTGACCTGTCAGAAGGTTAAGATTGAGCATCAGCGACCCGCGGGGTTTTTGCGACCACTTCCCATCCCGGAGTGGAAATGGGAGGATATTTCTATGGATTTCATTACCAGTATGCCTAGGACTCGGACTGGAATGAACATGATTTGGGTTATTGTCGATCGACTGACCAAATCAGCTCATTTCCTGGGTATTAAGGACACTTGGGGTCCAGAGAGACTGGCATGAGTGTTTATTGCAGAGATCGTGAGATTGCATGGGACTCCTAAGAGTATTGTTTCAGATCGAGATGGTCGGTTTGTATCACATTTTTGGCAGGCGGTTCATCGAGCCTTGGGGACTGAGTTGAAACTCAGTACGTCTTACCACCCTCAGACTGACGGATAGTCAGAACGAACGATCAAGACGTTGGAGGATATGCTGAGAGCCTGTGCCTTAGATTGGAAGGATGATTGGGAGTCACACTTGTCGTTGATCGAGTTCACGTACAACAATAGTTGGCACACCTCGATCAAAATGGCACCATTTGAGGCATTGTATTGGAGGAGGTGCAGATCGCCGTTGTGTTGGGACGATGCATCCGAGCTGATTGGTACCGATCCCGATATGGTAGTTGAGACGAGAGAGAAGATTGCCCTGATTCGTGATAGATTGGTAACGGCCCAGAGCCGGCAGAAGTCTTATGCCGATACACGACGCCGACCGTTAGAGTTTGAGGTGGGAGACCATGTGTTGCTTAAGGTGTCGCCGACACGGGGAGTTTACCGCTTCGGTCGGAAGGGTAAACTTAGTCCGAGATTTATTGGGCCGTTCGAGATTCTTGAGAGAGTTGGAGAGCTTGTGTAATATCCGGTCGAAAGTCATGTCATTTCAAACCTTTCATATTCTTCGGATCGTGATTGTTGAGCGAACCCTTGTAATCATTGCTTGGAACCACCGTTTTGGGGTTCCCGTATTTTTATTTCGTGTTATTGTTGTCCAGACATTGAATCATATTGCTTTTATTCTCTTTCCGGGTCAATTTTCATCATTTTAGGACCCGAAGGGTGTGAGCGCGGCACAAGGAGTGTGCGCGGCACACACATTTCCTATATTTGGCGGCGAGTGTACCGGTGCCGCGGCACACATGCGCTGAGCCGCGGCACACCGGCTGAGTCATTGCCGCGGCACACCTACTGAGCCGCGGCACACCGGTGTTGCATCCCCACCAAAACCCGTCACCCGGTGCCGCGGCACACTGAGCCGCGGCACACTACCAAACACGGGAACAATTTTAGGCTCAGTGCCGCGGCACACATATGCTGAGCCGCGGCACACAATGCGGTCAACTGCATAATTCGGCGTTTTAAGCGAGATTTCAGCCCTTCTTTCCCATTTCTTCTTCCATCGCGAGAGAGAGAGTTGAGGGAAGAATTCTTTTCATAGCTATCACTTGGGTGTTGAAGATTTACCACTTTCAATCGGTTGGGAAGCCCGGATAGTCGATCTATCGCGTATTCCTTGAATCATAGAGCTTGGATATTCTAGAGGTAATTCCTTCGACATCTTGACTTCTCGATTTCGTGTGGGTTTTGACGTTTTGGATGATAAAATCATGGTGTATGATGTGATATATGCGTGATTATGGACATGCTTGAGTATTCATCGGATTATTGAAAGATTATTCAAGAACACTTTGAATTTTATGTCGGATTTTGGGGGTTTTCGTAGATTCGTCCGTTTTGTCCGATTGAAGCTTGAGAACCTTGAGATTTTGATATATATCTATACCATATGAGTGTTTTCTCCCGATTTTACGGGTTGGATTGTGCCGTTTTCGGACTTGTGGGAGTTTGGGCGATTTCCCAACCTTTAGTTATCCACCCGTATATTTTCTGGAATCGTAGACGAGTTTTAGGAGTCTCTTCGTATAATTTGAGTATGGATAATTAATTGTAATATTCCTTGCGAATCGTTTAGGTGCCGGAAGCGCGTTCTCGGACCTACCGAACTCATACCTTTCCTCCGTTCGATTTCTCGATGTCTCAAAGGCAAGTATAGATTTATGATTGTACGTTCTCGACTTTGAAAGTAAGAAATATTGATGGCATATCATGAACGAACCGTTTTTACGGCATTCATAGATATATTGATTGGCGTGTAATGAACGAACCGTTTTGACGGCATTCCTACATGTATCGGCGTATGAGGTGAACGAACCGTTTTGACGGCATTCACATACGTAACGGCGTATGAGGTGAACGAACCGTTTCTACGGCATTCACATACGTCTTATGAGATTTAGTTATTCCGGAATACTAGTCTTTAATTGATGAATTGACGGATATTGATGAATTGACGGATATTGATGAATTGACGGATTACATTTACTTTATTGTCGAGAAGTATTATGTTTCATATTGTTATACTTGCACTAGCTATTCGACGGCTAACCCCTTTATGGGGAAATACGTTTCATGTATTTCAGTTCCAGGAGAGCGGACGGGCGGGTATCGGTCGGCATAAAGATGGTGGGCAAGAGTGATCTTGTGTCTTTCTTCCGCTTATGGTTGGAGTTCCGGTTCGGTGTTGTTGTCTTGGATTGTCTTTTGAATGCTCGAGTATCGTTTTCCTTTCCCTTGATGTTCGGCTGTGTTGCGAAGTATTGAATTGTATTGTGATGTCCGTGAATACATTGGTTATGTTTGAATACCTTTGCATCGTTTTCATTCTTTTGTGTGTAGACCTTATCGGTCAAAATTTATGGTTACGCGTATGTATAGCCTTGTGGGTCCCACGGCGGGGCTTACGGCTGTAATATCCCCGAATAACTTGGGGTGTTACAGAATATGGTATCAGAGCTTAGGTCTATGGATACCTAGGCTGTCGGTCGTTTGGGTCGATTGAGTCGTTAAATGTCCACAGTATCACTACTCTGCCATCATCACGGTGCGACCGGTACTTGTAAGACCTCTCACTCTCCTGGTGTTTCCTTATTCGTTTTGCTTCCTTTTATCGGTATTCTTGAGAATCGGACACTTTGTTGATGCGTGATTGAATTGTGCTTACGTGACTTGTGTGTTCTTCAGTATGTCAGCTGGTAGGGGCCGTGGCCGTGGTCGTGGCCGTGGGCGAGGAAGAGGCCGTGGCGCGGCCGTTTCCATCAGTTCGGTTGCGGGGTCGACCAACCCCAGTTTGTCGAACTCGGTGCATCCCGATACCGAGAGTCGGACGACTACCAAATGGTCAGGGGAACAACGCAGACATTGGAGTGGCGAATGCACTTCAACAATTGGCTACCCAGATGACTATTTTGGCCCAAACTGTTCAGCTGAATAACCCGAATCCAAACGCGGATGCCCTGCTTCAGAACGTAATCCGTATGCACCCTCCACAGTTTGGCGGTGCCACAGACCCGTTAGGCTGGGAGGATTGGCTAGCAGAGTTGGAGAAGATTTTCGAGGCGGTTGATTGCCCCGAGGTGAGGAAAGTACCGATTGCTCAGTATTTCCTCACTAAGGAGGCCGCTACTTGGTGGAAGGTCATCAAGCCACAGGATCGTATTGCCTCATGGGATGAATTTAAGGAGCTCTTGGAGGCCGAGTTTTGTCCTTGGCCGGTACGAGAGCGAATCAAGCCTTCTTCGAGGCTAAACCACAAGATATTCCGTTTCGCAGCAATCGTGGAGTATAACCAACAATTAATCCATGTGAAGGATCAAGTACGTAGCGAGCGTGATAAGATCCGTTATTTTGATATGCGGATGAATTTGGACTTGCGGTACATGGCCGGATTTGCTTGTACCACACCGAAAGAGTATCGTGACGAGCTTTAGCCCATGATATGTTGAGCCCCGACAATGATACCGTTGAAGAACCGAAGAAGCGAAAGTCGGGGAAATTTTTCCGGCTCTAAGGGTGGCAACTATCGAAGTCACAGACGATTTACTAACTGCTTTGCCGACGGTCGTCACGTTCTAATAAAGGGAAGAGGAGTTACCGTCCCACTCCGGGTACCTCAAATCGTGCAGTGACTTGCTATAATTGTGGTCGTCCAGGCCACTTTAGTTTGGAATGCTACTTCCCACTATTAAAGTGTCACACGTGTGGTCAGATGGGGCATAGAGCGGTTTATTGTTCCGAGCCGAACCAGACTTTAGACACTCGGGCTTCTGCCCCAACACCCTTTGATCAAGGTGTTAATCAGCGGCAATCTTTTGGTCAACCTCAGCAGAATTTTGGCAGGGGCCGGGACGAGTCGAGCTGGAAGGGGAACTCTAGCGTCGGTTCGGTGCAACCACGGGTTTATGAGATGCGTCGAATGCATTTAACCCGATGCGGCGGTGGCTTGTACCATCTATATTCTATCCTATCCAAATTGTACTTTTGATTCGGGTGCTACCCATTCTTTTATTTCTTTGGAGTGTGTACGCCGTTTGAATATAACTTGTTTAATCGCTTGCGATCCCTTTATCGTGAGCGCTTAGCGGGGATAGGATTGTGGGGAATCGGGAGATTAGAGAATTTCCGGTGGTTATATCAGGTAAGGAATTTTTATCAAAATTAATTGTAGTTGAAATGGAAGGCGAGGACGTAATCCTCGGCGAGGATTGGCTTAATAATCACCAGCGATTATGAATTACCGTACCAAAGTTATCACTATGATGACTAAGGACGGATCTCGAGTACTCATTTTTGGGACGTAAGTTGGGCCAATCCAAGTTACTTATCAGTTCCATGAAGGCCGTAAAACTTTTGAATAAAGGTTGTACGGGCTATTGGTGTTATGCATTGAAAACGGAAGGAATTGAAGTCGATTTCTCTTCAATTCCGGTTGTTAACGAGTATCCCGATGTTTTTCCGGACGATCTTCCGGGATTACCGCCAGATCGAGAGATAGATTTTTCCGTGGATTTAGAGCCGGATGCGGCCCCGATTTCTAAAGCACCTTATCGGATGGCACCTTCCGAGATGCAGGAATTGAAGACTCAGTTGGGAGAACTTTTGGAAAAAGGGTACATCAGACCGAGCGCTTCGCCTTGGGGCGCGCCCGTTCTTTTCGTCAGGAAGAAGGATGGTTCACTACGTTTGTGCATTGACTACCGTGAGCTGAATAAAGTAACCATCAAGAATAAATATCCTTTGCCTCGTATAGACGATCTATTTGATCAATTGCAAGGAGTTGCGGTTTTCTCGAAGATTGATTTAAGATCCGGGTATTATCAACTCAGAGTGAGGGAGTCCGACGTTCCAAAGACGGCGTTCCGGACGAGATATGGGCATTATGAATTTGTAGTTATGCCTTTTGGGTTGACGAATGCGCCGGCAGTATTTATGCAGTTGATGAATAAAATATTCATCGAGTATCTCGACAGGTGTGTAGTCGTCTTTATTGACGACATCTTGATCTATTCTCGGGATAAGGAGGAACATGCCCAACACTTGCGTTTAGTCTTAGACATTTTGAGAACCGAGCACCTTTATGCAAAGTTCTCGAAATGTGAGTTTTGGTTGGAAGAAGTTATGTTTCTCGGCCATGTGATTTCGGCCGAAGGGGTTCGTGTAGACCCGCAGAAGATCGAGGCAGTGCTAAGTTGGGCACCGCCTAAAAATGTTAAAGAGGTTCGTAGCTTTTTGGGCCTTGCTGGGTATTACCGTCGGTTCGTCGAGGGGTTCTCGAAACTCGCTCGACCGCTTACAAAATTACTCCGTAAGACCGAAAAATTTATCTCGGACGGATGAGAGACAACAGAGCTTCGATGAATCAAGAGACGATTGACTTGGCGCCGATTTTAACTTTACCGCATGGTAGCGAAGGCTTTGCGGTTCTGATGACGCTTGGTCAAGGCACTGGCCGTGTGCTTATGCAGCATGATAAGACGATAGCTTTTGCTTCTCGTCAGTTAAAGCCTTATGAGGTAAATTATCCTACTCACGATTTAGAATTGGCCGCCATTGTCTTCGCACTCAAGATTTGGCGGCATTATTTGTATGGTTCACCGTGCCGGATTTATACCGATCACAAGAGCCTGAAATATATTTTCAGCCAGAAGGAGCTGAATATGAGACAGAGACGTTGGCTAGAGTTGATAAAGGATTATGATCTGGAAATTCTTTACCACCCCGGGAAAGCCAATGTCGTTGCGGATGCTTTGAGCCGCAAATCGGCATCTCTTCAAATGCTTGAGGTTCTTACGTCCCAGACGAAGATTCGTCGGGATTTAATTGAACAAGGGATCGAAGTGTGGCTTCAGCGAGTACAGGGACAGTTGTGTACTCTCGAAATTACTTCGTCCTTGGTTGACGATATCAAAGGGAAACAGTGGAGTGACCCGATGATTTCTCAACTGAAGGAAGATGTGATTAAAGGAAAAGCTCCTGGCTTTATGGTGCACGAGGATAGTATTTTGAGATTTCAGGGCAGGCTTTGCGTTCCGAATGATTTGGAATTGAGACAGAGGATTCTCCGAGAAGCTCATGCTACGCCTTACTCAATCCACCCCGGGACGAGTAAGATGTACAAAGATTTGAAGCGAAATTTTTGGTGGAATAACATGAAGAAGGATGTTACGGAGTTCGTATTACGGTGCTTGACGTGTCAACAAGTCAAGATCGAACATCAACGACCGGCGGGGTTGTTGAAACCACTCCCCATTCCCGAGTGGAAGTGGGAAGATATCTCAATGGATTTTATCACGGGCATGCCGAGAACTCGGGCTGGAATGAATATGATTTGGGTAATTGTCGATCGATTGACCAAGTCTGCACACTTCTTGGGTATTAAGGATACTTGGGGACCGGATAGATTGGCTCGAACCTTTATCGCTGAAATCGTGAGGTTACACGGTGCCCCAAAGACCATTGTTTCTGATCGAGACGGCCGTTTCGTATCGCATTTTTGGCAGGCCGTTCATCAGGCTCTGGGTACTGAGTTGAGATTGAGCACTTCCTTTCATCCTCAGTCGGACGGTCAGACAGAGAGGACGATCCAGACATTGGAGGATATGTTACGGGCTTGTGCCTTAGACTGGAGTAATGATTGGGAGCTTCACTTGCCGTTGATCGAGTTTGCTTACAATAATAGTTGGCATGCGTCGATCAAAATGGCACCCTTCGAGGCTCTCTATGGTAGGCGATGTAGGTCGCCATTATGTTGGGACGAGGCTTCTGAGCTAGTTGGGACGGAACCAGATATGTTGTTGGAGACCAAGGAAAAGATTTCTATCATCCGAGACCGACATCGATCGCCCAGTCGTCGGAAATCTACGCCGATACTCGGCGTCGACCCTTGGAGTTTGAAGTGGGGATCATGTCTTGCTCAAAGTATCACCGACTGAGGAGTTTTCCGCTTCGGTAAAAAGGGAAAACTCGGTCCAAGGTATATCGGACCTTTTGAGATTTTAGACGAGTTGGAGACTTAGCTTATCGCTTGGCATTACCTCCACTTTGAGTCACGTCCATAGTGTTTTTCATGTGTCCCGATTGAGGAAGTACGTCTGGATCCGAGCCACATTATCGACTACGGTGAGATTAATGTAGCCGAGGATATTACCTTCCGGAGAGACCCGTGAAGATCCTTGAGCGTCGCGAGAAGCTTGACCGGCATAAGACCATTCCACGGTTAAAGTACAATGGTCGAGGCATGGGGTCGAAGAGGCGACTTGGGAGACGGAAGAGAAGATGCGGGTGGAATACCCCGAACTATTTATTTCTTAAGTTTCGGGACGAAACTTCTTTTAGAGGAGAATGTAATATCGTCGAAAGTCATGTCATTTCAAACCTTTCATATTCTTCGGATCGTGATTGTTGAGCGAACCCTTGTAATCATTGCTTGGAACCACCGTTTTGGGGTTCCGTATTTTTATTTCGTGTTATTGTTGTCCAGGACATTGAATCATATTGCTTTTATTCTCTTTCGGGTCAATTTTCATCATTTTAGGACCCGAAGGGTGTGAGCAGCGGCACAAGGAGTGTGCGCCGCGGCACACACATTTCTATATTTGGCCGAGCAGTGTGCAGGTGCCGCGGCACACATGCGCCGAGCCGCGGCACACCTGCTGAGTCATTGCCGCGGCACACCTACGCTGAGCCGCGCACACCGGTGTTGCATCCCAGCCAAAACCCGTCAGACCGGTGCCGGCACACACAGCTGAGCCGCGGCACACTACCGAAACACAGGAACAATTTTAGGCTCGTGCCGGCACACATATCTTGAGCCGCGGCACACAATGCGGTCAATCGCATAATTCGGCGTTTTAAGCGAGATTTCAGCCCTTCTTTCCCATTTCTTCTTCCATCGCGAGAGAGAGTTGAGGGAAGAATTCTTTTCATAGCTATCACTTGGGTGTTGAAGA
Organism: Orobanche coerulescens; assembly: GCA_033398695.1. NCBI lineage: Eukaryota > Viridiplantae > Streptophyta > Magnoliopsida > Lamiales > Orobanchaceae > Orobanche > Orobanche coerulescens. The sequence goes on along the minus strand of JAWKAU010000536.1, from coordinate 5,871 downwards.
TTTACCACTTTCAATCGGTTGGGAAGCCCGGATAGTCGATCTATCGCGTATTCCTTGAATCATAGAGCTTGGATATTCTAGAGGTAATTCCTTCGACATCTTGACTTCTTGATTTCGTGTGGGTTTTGACGTTTTGGATGATAAAATCATGGTGTATGATGTGATATATGCGTGATTATGGACATGCTTGAGTATTCATCGGATTATTGAAAGATTATTCAAGAACACTTTGAATTTTATGTTGGATTTTGGGGTTTTCGTAGATTCGTCCGTTTTGTCCGATTGAAGCTTGAGAACCTTGAGATTTTGATATATATCTATACCATATGAGTGTTTTCTCCCGATTTTACGGGTTGGATTGTGCCGTTTTCGGACTTGTGGGAGTTTGGGCGATTTCCCAACCTTTAGTTATCCACCCGTATATTTTCTGGAATCGTAGACGAGTTTTAGGAGTCTCTTCGTATAATTTGAGTATGGATAATTAATTGTAATATTCCTTGCGAATCTAAAAGGTTCACCAAGCGCGTTCTCGGACCTACCGAACTCATACCTTTCCTCCGTTCGATTTCTCGATGTCTCAAAGGCAAGTATACATTTATGATTGTACGTTCTCGACTTTGAAAGTAAGAAATATTGATGGCATATCATGAACGAACCGTTTTTACGGCATTCATAGATATATTGATTGGCGTGTAATGAACGAACCGTTTTGACGGCATTCCTACATGTATCGGCGTATGAGGTGAACGAACCGTTTTGACGGCATTCACATACGTAACGGCGTATGAGGTGAACGAACCGTTTCTACGGCATTCACATACGTCTTATGAGATTTAGTTATTCCGGAATACTAGTCTTTAATTGATGAATTGACGGATATTGATGAATTGACGGATATTGATGAATTGACGGATTACATTTACTTTATTGTCGAGAAGTATTATGTTTCATATTGTTATACTTGCACTAGCTATTCGACGGCTAACCCCTTTATGGGGGAAATACGTTTCATGTATTTCAGGTTCCAGGAGAGCGGACGGGCAGGTATCGGGTCGGCATAAAGATGGTGGGCAAGAGTGATACTGTGTCTTTCTTCCAGTTATGGTTGGAGTTCCGGTTCAGTGTTGTTGTACTGGATTGTCTTTTGAATGCTCGAGTATCGTTTTCCTTTCCCTTGATGTTCCGGCCTGTGTTGCCGAAGTATTGAATTGTATTGTGATGTCCGTGAATACATTGGTTATGTTTCTATACCTTTGCATCGTTTTTCATTCTTTTGTGTGTAGACCTTATCGGTCAAAATTTATGGTTACGCGTATGTATAGCCTTGTGGGTCCCACGGCGGGGCTTACGGCGCTGTAATATCCCTGAATAACTTGGGGGTGTTACAGCTTGCATATCGGTTAGGCTTGCCGCCGTCCCTGAGTCACATGCATAACGTATTTCATGTTTCCCAGCTTAGGAAGTACGTACCGGACCCTAACCATATTATTGATTTTGGAGAGATCGAGTTGGGGCCCGACATTACCTTCGAGGAGAGGCCGATTCAGATCTTAGAGCGTCGGGTGAAGCAACTCAGGCACAAAACCATTCCTTTGGTTAAAGTGCAATGGTCGAGGCATGGATCCGAGGAAGCCACGTGGGAGACGGAAGAGAGCATGAGATCGAGATACCCCGAGTTATTCGTGTTGTAAGTTTCGGGACGAAACTTATTTTTAGGGGGAGATAATGTAATATCCGTGTTTTCTATTTTTGGTAATTTCTATTTTCGGTGTATATTCGTTTCGGACAACTCGCTGGGCACCGTTTTGGAATTCTGAATCTATTTAGTTTTTGGATTTTCTCCGTTGGGATGAGTCTCGATGATGTTTTTGCGTAATTTCATCTTGAGTTATATTTTATCGCATGTGTATTTCGACTCTCGTTAAACTCGTTCGATTTCGTCATTTTCCTATTTCCATGAGTTCGTATGGTTGAGTAAAGCATGTTGTGAGTTTCGGATTGCTAATCCGGTGTTGTATCGTGATTTTCGGATGTTTGGGCCATTTTTGTAATATCCTATAAGTTTAGGGAATTTGTTCCTTGTTCGATTTTGGTTGTGTACCTCGGATCGTTTTGGGGTTTCCAAACTTCCATTTCGTGTTATTGTTGCCCAAATATCGATTCCTATTGCTTTTATTCTCTTACGGATCATTTTTCATCATTTTGGGACCTAAGGTGGGGTGTGGGCCGCGGCACAAGGATTGTGCGCCGCAGCACACACATTGTCCAGTTGCTGGCCGAGCAGACTGTACCGTGTGCCGCGGCACACTACCGAGTCATTGCTGCGGCACGCTCGTCCGGGCCGCGGCACACTCGTGTTGCACTTATCGGCCAAACCTTCTGTACCGTGTGCCGCGGCACATGCCTGCAGGGCCGCGGCACACTGCCGAGTCACTGCCGCGGCACACTTCGGCTGAGCCGCAACACACAGAGCGGTCTGCCGATCACTGGGCGCAAATTTTGGCCCTGTGCCGCGGCAGACTTATGCTGGGCCGCGGCACACTATGCAGACAGCGCTATAACTGTGTGTTTTCAGCGAGATTCACTCATTTTCCTCCTTTTCTTCAACCGTGCGAGAGAGACGGCTTGAGAGGGAGATTTTCCTTCATCTATCAATTGATTGTGTGACTTTCTTCATCTCCTTTCAATCGTGAAGCTCGGATTGTGGATCTAACAAGTGTTCTTCGGACCAAAGGGCTTGAATCTTCAAGAGGTAAGATCTCTTATACCCTAGTATGTATTTGGGGAGGGTTTGGTGGTGATCTTGTCTTTTAATCCGATTTAACCGATGTTGTTGTTAGATTTCGATGGTATACTCGTGACCCTTGGTTCCCTTGTTATTGGATGGGATGAAATCCCGTTATTACACCGTTGACCGATTTCAATCCCCTATGCACTCTTGATGTTCGATGAATTGCCCCAACGGGTAGAATTAGGATTAATTCTTACCTTTCCGCATTATTGAGACTTGTTGTATACCGTTATTGTGTTAGGAACGGATTTGGGAGGATTGTCCGGACCAAAACCTATTCCTTCGTCGTTTCCTTCGTTTCATCTTATTCAAGGCAAGTACATGTATTACATTTCATTATGTATGTTGTGATTTTCCAAATGAATGATGAATTGTGATTTTCGGGTGCGTGAGTTGTGTTCCTTCCGCCCGGAGTGTCCGACGGGATGTCTGGGGGTCGATACTAAGGGGTACGGCCGCAGAAGGGAACTTGGGTGCGTGTGTGATTGAACTTCCACCCTGAGTGTCCGACGGGATGTCTGGGGGTCGATACTAAGGGGTACGGCCGCGGAAGTGGTATCCCACCCGGAGTGTTCGACGGGATGTATGGGGGTCGATACTAAGGGGTACGGCCACGGGATACCAGTTGTGATTTTGTGATATCGTGATGATTGGAACTGATTTGATTGCCAATGTAGTATTCCGGAATATTTATGGCAAATGATTTCTGAATGAGGTGATTGTGTAAAATTCGTATTTGTATATAATGTTGTGTAGTTATGTACTTGCACTAGCTATTCGAATGCTAACCCCTTAAATGGGGGAAATGCGTCTTATGCATTTCAGGTACCGGGAGAGCTGAGGAGCAGGCACGGGACATGCACGTAAAGGATGGGCTGGCTTGATGATGTGGCTCGAGTCTGTATTTTTATGTTTTGTCATTTCATTTGTCGAGTACTGGAGTTAGACTGTTTACTCTTAAACTTGGTTTAAGTCCCCTGCGTGGGCAATGAATTGAAATTTGTCTTATGTTCATGTACTCCGTTAAAATGTTTTGGCCGAGGCCACGGCCTTACTTACTTTTTGAGTGCATCATTTGGTATTATATTGTGGTTTATGTGTCATGTGTTAGCCTGGTAGACCTCACGAGGTTCTACGGCGTGTAATGTCCCATTTGTGAATTGGGGTGTTACACCCGTGACCTGCTCCGATACCAATTGTTGGTCCTAAGAATGATGAATATTGTCCTCACTGTACCAACACGAGTCTTTTATAGCGCGCTTTGTCCTCACTCACGCACACCTGAGAAACGCATTTTTAAGCTCATGCAGGCAGGATGCTGGACCGAAGCCCAACAGAGGGGTTGTTGGATTTGAAATAGAGTGAAGTGAAGTGTAATGCTGTAAATGAACAAATGGGTCTGAGAATTCGTAATTGAGAATTGGAGATTAAGAAATGATATGTTCGAAATATTTCATATGATCGCGATTGTAATTTGACATTTAACATAAAATCAGTTGGAATTAGAATCTGAGTATATTTCTCTTTTCAACTACAAAATGTATTTTTACTTATTCATTATTTTGGTTGATATGAACAGGTTACCGATATGGATAGGGAGTGGATTAAATTGAGTTCATCGTCAAAGTATCGGTTTACGCAGCCATATAAATAAGGGGTGAGATCGTTTATTGAGCAAGCAAAAGATCATGTGAATGAGAGGAACGAGATTTCATGTACATGCATGAAATACAATAATACATATTCACATCCTATTAATGTAGTATTTGTCCACTTGTTTATCAACGGTATGGCAACAACCTATAACATTTGGATGCATCACGGGGAATATAGGGATGTACGATTTAGAGAAATGGGAGGATGAAATTGTGCGGATATTATGCAGATTGGAGAAAATTTTTCCTCCAGCATTCTTTGATGTCATGATTCATTTAGTTGTGCACTTACCACGTGAAGCTATACTTGGTGGCCCTGTTGGATATCGTTGGATGTATCCAATAGAGAGGTACTTTAATGATTTAATTTAAATTAATGTATGTCTCTAATGTTATGCTTTCTTACTAGTTAGTTGTGTAAATTGTAGGTTATTAGGGACGTACAAAAAATATGTACGTAATAAAGCGCATCCTGAAGGTTCTATTGCAGAGGCTTACATTACATATGAATCATTAACATTTTGTTCACTGTATCTACAAGATGTTGAGACAAGTTTTAATCGACCTGAACGGAATGACCACAGGGTTGAGCCTAATGCAAAACTTTCTGTGTTTTCTCAAAAGATACGTCCAACTAGGAAAGGAGTGATGGTTCAATTATCAAATGAACAGTTGGAAGTAGCAAACTGGTTTATATTGAATAATTGCGATGAGATTGAAGAATTCAAAAGGTATGTTCTTTTTATAATTTTTTGGGTGCAGCAAGTAAATAAATAAATAAATAAATTTATATATATATATATATAATGTTGCTACTATTTACCTTCATTTATTTGCATATATACCAAACCTTGAGTTTCACTTGTCTATTATAGGGAACACATTGAACTCTTAAATCAAGAAAGTACTGAGAACATAGATGAAAAACATAGGAAGGAATTTCCAAAATGGTTTAAGATTCGTCTACCATGTTGTTTGATCAATGGTTACTTTCTCAGGAGATTTATTAATTAGCAAATGGTCCAAATTCTTATATGGTGGAGTACACTGGATGTATTGCAAATGGGCTTCGATGGTCGACCAAACAGAGTGATCAATACCACACGACACAAGATAGTGGAATTATGACGTGTGGAACCCATGGTGAAGCACCTTGTACTTTTTATGGAAGCTTGCTTAGTGTTGTGCACTTATGTTTGCAGAGAGGATATGGTACATATCTTTTCAAATGTGAATGGTACAATTCTGATTCGAGGAAGCTAAAGTTTGATTATCATCTGACATCAGTGAACATCAATAGGAAATGGTACATGCATGATCCTTACTTGTTGGACAGTCACACACAAAAGGTATTTTATCTTGATGATCCAAAACTGGGACATCCCTGGAAAGTTGTCCAAAAGATTCAGCATAGACATGTTTGGG